>JABFEP010000236.1:0-25504 GCA_013618265.1 Fusarium albidum
CAGATATCCAGCAGGCTGCCCACCCACCCACTCGCCCTTTACCGCCTGCCTGCCGGTCCGAGAAGCGGCAATGGATGGATGACACTGGCAATCAACAACAACAATCAACAGTCAACATGCTTCCCCATCGGCTCCGGCGGAGCCTGGGCGAAGATTGCCCGGGTACTTCATTTGGTGCGGGGCCTTATCTTTTCCTCGGCCATTTCGGCCTTGGGGCCGGAAACCGGATAGCGGAAAACAAGAGGACCCTCCCTTCCCCGCACGCGGCCTCGGTCAACAGATCAAGCCTTTGGCCCAGCATTGTCGATGACGACGGATGAGTCTGGGCTGACGAGTCTCCCGCCTCTTTTTTCTTCTTTTGCTCTTACTTGCTTTGTCTCCTATTCATGGCTGCCAAGCCTATTCATTAATCTTGTTTTTTATTTATCCGTCCTTTTGGCCAGACCGAGGATTGGAAAGCATCGTAAGCGCTGGTTTTTTTTATCTTTTTCCGCTTGCACGCATGGGATACGGGCATTTATTAGGATTGGGAAATGTCACAAACGGGGTCATGGGATACGGGCTTTACACACATCTCTTGCATCAGCCGCCCACCACTGGGCCGGATCAGCTGACACTGGAATACGGGCATGGGATTTGGGACTTGGGACATTTACATGGCGACTTGGGCATTACTTAGATACCTTAGGACAGCATTTTCTTTTTTGGAGGCGGCTTCAACAAGCCTGCCCTGGTCTTTTTTGAGATACCCTTGCTTGCGACTTGGTCCAGCATCAGCAATCTATTCATTCATACAGACATCTCTACCTTTGACCCGACTTCTTGGCCTTGACCCGGCTCTTTTGACCTTGACTCTGTTTCCTTTGATCCCGGCTCTGTTTCATGTGATGGCTCCTGTGGCGGGTAAGCTCTCTGGTCCTTTGACATGCCCTGCCTGTGCCCTTCCATCCAGCCTCTGAAAGGGCCCTCTCCCTTCTGATGCCGGGAACTTGCCGACGGTGAATGAACGTGACAGTGACAGCGCCCGATCCTGCACGTGCCCCCCTCCATCTACTGGCCATTGAATACCTAACTGGTCATTGACTGTTACTCCCCCCACGGCAACAATACCGGACGGGTCTCCCTCCTTTTCTATTGTCCTCTTGTGGCCATGGCCCGTGTTAACCGTCCCGTGCCGGAGGGCGATCATAGTGACCGGCGCTGGCTGCTGCCCTTTGTCACATGGTCTGAACATGGCTGACGCCTCTGCCGCGGGGGGAGGTGTGCAGCGGTGAAGGCGATCTGGCGCGTGCTTGTATGTGAAGGGTGCAGCAGGCAGGTTTGACAGATGTGTGGAAGACGAAGTTGATGTTCTTTTCACATGGGGGGATATTAGAGGGTGGTTGTTGATGGGAGTGGATGTAGTGGATGTGAATAGGATAGTCGTGGTGGATGAGAAGGGATTTGGTTCTTTCATGTTGCGGCTTTGTTTTCGAGATGGGCTATTGTTGGTTGGTTCTTTGTCTGTGGTGAATGAGCGCTTGGCAGGGAAGTGAGTTGACTTGTAAGAGATGGCATTGGTGTATGATGCTGGGGAGTCGAGCATTGGTAGGTAGTAGTACGATTCTAGAGGGTGTTTATACGGGGAATGAAGATGATATCGGGACGTGGTTCATGGATATAGCTAGTAGACGGCCGAAACTATCTAGAACTGTATTCTGGGGAGTCATGTAGAGTCGATCATCTCAGTCAGTTCAGGTCATGTAAGCAAAACTTGGCATTTATCGGGTCTCTTGATTACCCAATCCACATGTAATAAGCTTATTTTACCGTGTAATTCTCATCAACGTTTCCCCGCAATCACAAACTATCCAAGTCCAGACCTCATTCTGGTCACATCAAGCATGGTCACCGAACTGGACCTCCCTCACCTCCGCCTCGCCGTCTCGCTCGCCCGCGAGGCCCTCTCGGCCGGCGACTCCCCCTTTGGCTCCGTCCTCGTCTCCTCCTCCACCAACGAGGTCCTCCAGACGGACCGCAACCGCACCGTCACGGGCAGCGAGGGGGGTCCCGGCGCCGGCCTCCCGGACGCGACGCTCCACCCGGAATTCACCCTCGCCCGGTGGGCCTACCTCAACCTGCCGGCCGTCGAGCGCAGGAGGACTACCGTATACACGAGCGGCGAGCACTGCGCCATGTGCTCGGCGGCGCACGCGTGGTGCGGCCTGGGGAGGATCGTCTACGCCAGCTCGACGGAGCAGTACGGGCGGTGGAGGGGAGAGTTCGGGGTCGGCGCCGGGCCAGTCAGGCCGCTGGGCATCCGGGAGGTCGCGCCGGGCCTGGAGGTCGAGGGGCCGGTGGCGGGGCTCGACGACGAGGTGTATGCGCTGCACGTCGAGAGGTGGACGGGGCAGGGGTTCAAGGACAAGGGGAAGGAGCAGTGATGATGAATAAGAAGATGATGAGGATGATGGATGACTCACTGGATTGCGATCATCTATTTGTAAGTTAGGAGTCAAATGGCTGGGAAATAGTCCGAAAAGTCTCCGTGAGACTAGTATCTAAACCCCTAGTGCTTCAGCCTCAATGACTTTACTCGATCATCAAACTCTTCATCATTCATCAAACTCACACATCATCACCATCCATCATCTATCATTCATCAAACTCATCCATCAATAATCATAAAACTCAGAAACTCATTCAGATGCGAGATATCCTCATCGTCGGAGCCACCGGCCAACAAGGCAAGGCCACAATCGACACCCTCTACAGCACCCTCAGGGACCCCCCCCAGCCGCACCAGACCACCCGGATCCTGGCCCTCACGAGATCCATCTCGTCCCCCAAGTCACAGGCCCTCAAGTCGGCATACCCGGACATCGTCCTCGTCCAAGGCGACACGCAGTCCCCGTCCGCCATCTTCGCGTCCCAGCCCTCCATCGCATCCATCTTCCTCGTCACGGTGCCGCCCGACGACGAGGCCCAGGCCCTGCCTCTCATCGAAGCGGCTGCGGCGTCACCGCGGGTCGATCACGTTGTCTTCACGAGCGTCGACCGCGGGGGGGACGCCCCGAGCTGGGACAATCCGACCTCGGTGCCTCACTTTGCGGCCAAGCACCGCGTCGAGCTGCGGCTCCGTCAGCTATGCGACGAGCGGGGGAAGCGGTGGACGGTGCTGAGGCCCACGGGATTCATGGACAGCTACAGCCCGGGCTTCTTCGGGCAGCTCATGGCGTCGCTGTGGGAGGCGGGAATGCCCCCGGACCGGAGAATGCAGCTCGTCAGCACCCGTGACATTGGCACCTTTGCTGCAAAGGCCCTACTGGACCCCGACGCGTGGGCTGGGAGGGCGGTAGGGCTTGCGGGCGACGAGCTGAGCTTTGCCGAGCTGGCGGACGTGTTCCGGAGGACCGTCGGCCAGGAGCTGCCGCGGACGTACAGGGCCGTCGCGTATCCCGTGCTGTGGATGGTGAGCGATGCGTCGACGAGCTTCGAGTGGTTCAGGACCGCAGGGTGGCATGTGGATATCGCTGCCCTGAGGGAGGAGGAGCCTGGGCTGCAGACGTTTGAGAGGTGGCTGAGGGATTCGAGCAGATGGGAGTGCTTGGGCAAGAGTGAAGACGAGTCAGGACAGAGTGAAGACAGTGAAGGGCATGGAAGAAATGACGCCTGCGTGCAGTTATGATTTAGTACTGTGAAATATCAGAATGTCGAAGTTCAACACAATAACCACTTCAGCTGTGAATGAGACAGGCCATGAACGAGCGCCCTTAAGCTTGATAGAAGTATCGACAAGAGTCGTATCGTCATTGTTGGTGTTTCTACTAATAGCACGCACGCCTTGCAGCTCTTTCACGGTGGAAGATGCTGGTTAGGACAAGCATAATAGTAGTCAGAGTCAAGTGAAGAATAGTCAGTCATCACCATCACCTTTGCTAGACGTCAGTAACAGCAGGCTCATCGTGACAACCTCACTGGGCATCGAACCCAGCCCTCATGTCTGACCCAACCAAAACTGCAGTGCGGTTGCCATGCAAAAAATCCCCACCAACATCTCCATCTCCAGAAACCCCAGATTAGCAGACATGCTGCATCCTCACCGTGATTGTGCCGGCTTGTGCTCCTTGCGCTGCTTGCGCTGCTTGTGCCCTAGCCCGGGGCCACTTGACACGGCTCCAGCTGTCTTGCATGCACAAACACGAAACAAACCGTGACAAACATCGACACTTTGACCACGGCCGGTAGCCAACGCCCGCCATCAAAAGCCTCAAATATCGTGCGCCATCTTTGCTGCACTGCACTTTGTCCCGACCCGACCGGGCACGCCTCGTCCTCATCGGCCCCGTTGCCAGCCCAATCGAAGAAGCTCCGAGGCCCTGCCCCTCCCGGCGCCCGCATTCCTATTCATCATTCATGCAACAACCTCGAATCCCCCGCGGGCACAGGCTCTGCTTCCAATTGGACCATGCGCCGACGTTCGAGTGAGATCCGGCCACGACCCTCCTCTCGTTCGATGCCCTCAGATCTGAAAGTGGTGTAGCGAGAGGGGTTGGGTCTTCCTACGTCTTAGCTTTTCGGCCTGTGCCGCAGTTTGTTTTGTTAAACAAAGGCCATTGTGGAAGCCGAGGGCGGCAGAGTGAGATTTAGTTGTGGGGGAAAAAAGAAGACGGGAAGCCGCCACGAGGCCATCATGGTGCATGGCAAGCCTCCCCCTCCCCCTTGCGTGACAGGCATTGGTCGTTGGTTAAGCCTTTGGGGTATCTGGAGAGAGAGGCAGAGAGGGTGGGCGGCCAGACAGCCAAGCGTCAGTGACCTCTTCAATCTCCTCAAGTGAGGAGACCTGTGTGCTCGGTGATTGGGATATGACAGCAGTAAGGAATGCTCCAAAAAGAGATTGAACGAGATTGAGAAGGGTGTTGAGACTCCACGGGACGGCCGTCAGGAACGGCAACGGGGACGCCCAAGGTTGCGCGGGCGTTGGATCGCCAGGCCCATCGCCAGGCCCATCGCCTCCACAGCCCATCACAAACACGTGCGAAGTGATCGACATTACCAGACCAAACGTCTTGTTTGCCAAGGCTGTCACGGTCGAGAATGGGCCGAGGCTTCAACTCCGCCATCGCTGCTGCCATCTCCTCTCTGATAGGCCTTGGTTCAAGGCACGGCCCATACATATCCTCGTGGCCCATTAGATGCCGCTGGCAATTGCACTTGCGATGAGGCAGCGGACGTTGCAGATCTGAGCTTTGGCCTGGTTGCCTTGTCAAATCTACCTGTCGAAACTTCCCATGGGCCATCATGCGCCCTCAGCCGCGCTGTTTCTGCCAGCCAGGCCAGCCTCCAGGAGATATTGAATTGACGAGCACCGTTCTGGTTACATCAGCTGAATCCTTGGCCCTCTCTCTCTGCCTCATGAGGTTCAGCTAGCGAGTGTGGAGAAGATTAATGGCGACTTTTTTAGCTTGACTCGAAGCCGCAGCCCTAGGCTGAGTCGAGAGTTGATGCAAGAAGAGGTCGCTGCAATTGGGTGCCTTGCTGTCTTTGATGGCATGCAAGGCCAAGCATGATCGAGATAGTCAAGATCGCTCTCCCGTCCTGTCCTCGATTTCCCTATTAGTCGTGCGGCAGCATGAACACCTCTCCTTGTCTCGACGTTGAAACCTGACAAGAGCAAATAAGGGGACCGTTGGGTGGCAAAGGGATGCGGATACTCATCGGGTCACTCACCCGGAGTCTGGACGAGTCCAAGAATACCAGTCGACGTTGAGGGCGGCCTCAAAGTTGACAGAGAGTGGTGGCTATCACCCTGCGACCTCACTGAATTGCAAGGGCTCCATCACCACTCCAACGCCAGCCTCGTGTTCAACGCCAATTCAATGGGATTGACTCAACCGATCTGGAAGGATCTCCACAAAGCCAAGGACCAGCGCTGAGTGGCGTCCCCGACTCTGTAACGAGGTCCCATCCATCAACCAGGCCGCGATTTGGGCCGCATCCAAAAGCATGCGAGAGGAGTGACCGGATATTCCGCGGCCGGGTCCACGGCCGTCGCTGACCAGGTTTGGCCTGCCACAACCAACAGCAAGAATGTGATGGTGAAATCACTGGCCAGGGCACTGGCCGGTGCCTGACAGAAGGTATGGGTTGCACCCCCAACTTCTCAGTCCCCCCTCAGCAACAGCATCGGAGACGGCGACGTAGGTGGGACAACAGGTACGAGACGCAAGCGCGAGGCATGGAAGCACTGGAGAGGTTGGGCATCTTCCAGATCGAGTGCCTGCAGAGACCCGCGCCCACACGACAAGGGAGCACAAGAAGCGAGTCTGTGCGAGGCTGCATGAGATGCTTGAGACCATAGCAATGAGCCGTGGGGTTTGAGGCCCGGCTGCTAGACCGTTTGAAGCTCCAGGTCGCATTATCAGCGACCTCGTGAACAAGCAAACCCGAACCGCCGGGATACACACAATTTTGCACTTCACTTGACGGACCCGGAGCCTGTGGCGCTGAGGCCCGCACTGTAAAGTGCGTGCAGCAAGGGCCGTTCTGCAGAAAGAGCCCACTTGTATCTGCACTTCAAGGATGATTCTTGGGTCAGCCGGAAGAGGGAGCAGGCAATGCGAGCTATGCTGAGGCATGGTCAGCCAAGTGTTGACGTGGGTTAGTATGATCTGATAGACACACTCGGTAGAGTCTGTCATGCTCTCCACGGAGAGGTCTGAACAATCCAGGAGCATCAATGGCCTCTCAAAGTCATGGGTGATATTCGGAACTAGCAGTTGTCATGGAAGGCCCCAGCTCACCATGACTGTCGCCTGAGCGACCAGGAACCGCGGAGACTGGGAGACCGGGACGAGGGAGCTGCGGAAGCAAACGCGCGGTCAAGTTCAACGTCAGTGCCGCAAATGGCATGAATGCTAGCCGAGCGGTTGACGGACTGGGCGCTTGTTGGGTTGAGGCGCGGTGGGAAGCTGAGGACGAGAATGAAACGAGACGTGTGGCAGGGAAGACGCCTGTTGGTCGCGGTGTGCTAAATCTGGATGTGCACGCCACATTGCCTGTCTTGGCCGTCTGGTGCTGAGACAGACATCGGCACAAAGGCTTCCCACCCATGGCAGATGCGCCTCTCTCCAACCTCGAGGCGGGTGCCAACATCTGCGAAGCGTGGGGAATGCAAGGACAGCCCTAGGGAATCGACTCGTCGCTTGTGAGATAGGCAGTCTGCTTCTGCTTCCTCATCTGTCGCTCTCGAGCCCGGGCAATCGGGGAGGTCGGTCAAAGACATCGCGGGCCCGCAGGTCTCTAATGCAGAGACAGCATGCGTGGATGATGCCTGATGGCCTTTGACTCCACGACACGGGTGCTCGAGTGGAGGTTTTTGGCGACAAGCATGGTCGATCTGATAGAGAAGGGTTGAGCCCGCAACAGTCGAGCCCGCGGTCCCGGCCCGGTATCAATCCTTGATCCATGCCATGGTGGACGACAGACAAAGAAGAGGGAAATCTTTATACTGTAAGCCACGCCCTGAGCAAAGTGACGTGTATTAGACGCGGCTTGAGTTGTCACGAGCTTAACAAGACAAGATATACACGGATATGTAGAAAGTGTGTGGGTGTGGTAGCAATAGAGCGGGATGGGCCAGGGGCAACGGCTCAAAAGCAACCAAAGATCGTGTATGCGGGACGAGGACGAGAGGGTTTTGGGACGGGAAGAGAGATCCACAATCCACGAAATGCAGCAAGAAAGGTCCAAAGGGCTGAGGGTTAAGCCACGGCCCGTCCAACGCTACGAGAGCATTGTCACCCACTCTGGCTCTCATGACTCTCGGCAATCACTCGATCTTTTGGTCTTCTGCTTGCTCATGCTTGCTTGAGGTCAAAAGTGGACCGACATCCCGCATGCGCATGGATGGGAATCCAAATCTCGAGATATGGCTCAAAATCCCGTGGATAGACGCAAGATGAGGCGGAAATGACCTGAAATGATGAAAGGCAGGCAGGCAGGCAGGGCATCGAACGGGAGCCCGTGCCTGCTCCTTGGAGCTAGAGAAACTCATTTCCTCTCTCCATCACCCCATTTCTGTGCCAAGGTCTGTCCTCGCTTCAACCAGCAGAGGCTGATTGATGCCCCGAGAGCCAAAAAGTTGATGAGGATGTCAGGTCAAAGGGGCAAGGATGAGGATGAGCTGTGCTTGGACAGGAGCTTCTTAGGCTCACTGTTGGAAAAGGGTCGTTGAAAGGTGGGGTGGGGCGCTCTTGCTTCGCTAGCGGGCCGGGACCTAAGGAAGAGAGCGATTAGATCCCTGCCCCGTGTTGGGGAAGGGGGTGATCGCCTCGCCTATTGGCCCGAGCAGCCAGAGAGCTCTTACCTAGCGCGGCCAATCAAGCGCCAGAACGCACCTGCAGCACATCTGGAGCACACCTGGGCGCTTCGACGTCGACGTCGATTGAACGGTTACCGGGATGGAGCGCCCCACCCCGCATGCCCTGTTCCAGTCCAACCACATGCTTTTCTCTCCTTCACTCACCTCGACACCGGGCCCAAGTCGACCTCGAGTGCCGTCTCGACAAAAGAGTCCGAGGTGCGAGGGCGATGACTCTTGCGCTGAGCAGCGAGCAGGCTTATCGGGTCCCCTAGAACTCCAGGGATCACCACCGCTAGGATCCTGCGCCTTCCAGCGTCTCTGCGTCGCTCCCAGTGTGCGTGCCTTCTCTCGTGGTCAAACCACCTCCAAGAGACGCCCGTGTCCGTGTCCCACGCACCACCTCACGCGCACACAAGGCAGCGCTGTAAGGTACCCAGCCAGTCTTCTCTCACTGGGTGCCTGGGGAGAACTGGATCGGCCATGCTGTGTCGCCAGTCCTGCAGCACCAGCGTCGCAACGTCCCGCGTGAGAATACGCTGGTACTGCACTGCGATGCGCTGCACTGCGCTGTGCGCTCTGCTGTGTTGTCCTGCGATGCCTGAGAAGCCACCGCTCGTTGTCGTACCAGGACGCAACCCCGCATGCCTCTGCCCATATTGAGGGAAAAGAGGGGGCAACAGGGACCGGCAGGATGTGATTGATGGGTTCCATCAATGCATGGCCAAGATGGAATTTGGATGAGACGACGGCGACGTCCATGATGACCAAGGGAACGAGTCCATGATAAGAATCGAACTTGAGACGGTGACATCCGGACCAATTCACAAGCCCGGACGCGAGCGAAGGCACAATTGGTTGATTGATAGGCCGAGTCTCGAGTCTCAAGTTGGAAGATGAAAGATAGATTTGCAAGGGGTTTCGCCTAGCGGGCCATCCATCTCTGCGAGCTGTCCAACGAGTCCACGACGGGGTCAACTCAAAAAGGCACGCGGCCTACCCACGAGGCTAAATATGGCAGGGGGCATTGCTCGCTAGACGTTTGAGCCGTTGCTACTCGCTGCTTGTTTCTCCAAAGTCAAGATCCACAAACCGGGCACGGCACGGTCCACATTCGGCTTCGTTGCTCGTCATCGCCAGCCCGCAGCCGCCAGCAGATCCATTCACGTCAAGGTGACCGCCTCCGTTCTTCCTGGCGGCTTTTGCACCATCCGATGCCGACTGAGCCCCCGGGAGGAGGGGATTCCAGTCTCCATGCAGCTCGTCGTCTCCACCAACTGGCTTGGGGCGCTCGAGTCGCTACTAACGATGGATGGCGGTCCCAGCGAAGGACCTCCAATCCCCAGCCGCTGCCCACCACTCGCCTTTTTGACCCCTGGTGCCATGTTGCCCATGAGCCGGTCCGTCTCCGCTGATCCATGGAACCCAACGTTCGCAGGGCTCTAATTTTATATGGCCTCTGGCTCAGCGTCCACTGACAGGCCAGGACGCCACTTCCTAGGCGCCATCTCTGACCCAGGACCCCTCGCTCCCCATGGACCTTGTCTTGACCCATGATGGATGGCATGGCCCATCACACATAGCACACGCAGCAACGGCACCCACACTGCTCGAGCTCACGCACCCTGGATCGGCTTCGTCTTTCTCAAAACCATCCCAACCTGCTCTTTTCTTGCCCTCGATTTCCCTCTTGGGCTTCCTCCTAGTCTTCTCTTTCCGCCTTGTCCCGTCTTCCCTGGTCTGCTTGTGTCGCCTAAGCCGCCTCATCACATCGTCACATCTTCAGCTCTAAACAACCACTCCACAACCACCAGTCCCAGCCCCCAAGCTTCAATTTTGACAAACAGAAAAAGAAAGGAAAAGAAAAAAACAGGTACTAGCTTTTTTTCTTTCCAATTCCTCTCCAGCTCTCCTTACTTCGCACCCGTATCATCCTCTCCGCCGGATTGCCTATTCGGCCTCTCTGCGCCTCCTGCAAAACGCTTCCTCCTGCATCGTGCTCATCTCATCAGTCTCTAAATCCCTTACCCTCGCGTTGGTCGCTTGTCGTTTCCAAGTATACGCGCGCGCACAATACGGATACACACCCACACTATTCACCGGACCCTAGAATCCCCTTCTCAAGAGATCCCAAGCTACTCCTGCAAGTCAAGCGCTGGGTCACACCCCTCTCCCATCACTGTCCACTCTTGTCTGCTCTTCAGAGCAACACCTTGCCCACTCTGCCCACCCGGCCCTATTCGGTTGTCGTCCGACCCCAGGCCATCACATCCAAGCAAGGTAGGCGGCTGTAGCCTCTCTCTCGACCGTTGCCCTGGCTAGTTCTTGGGAGAGCAAAACCACCGCCGAGCCCATCTCCACCCTCTCACATCGATTCTTCCTCTCCACGCCCTCTCGCGTCTCTCTTCCTCTTCCTGTCCCTCACACTAACTCTTCTCCAAAAGGCTCCTAGCTGGCCTCTCACCGCATTCGAGATTCCCTCTTCCTACAACTCCACGTTGCGACCGAGACATACAGATTCACGAGTCCCGCTCTGCAGTCCAACCTTGGTTCACCGTCGCTACCCGCTTCGTCGTATCGCATCCCCGTGACGGAATAAAAGCACCAGAGCATAGCACGATCCGAGACTTTGGCTTAGCGAGTACGCCCGACGAGCCATTGAACCGGGTACGAGCAGCAGTACATTCCGGGTGATGTTCGACAGCCCCAACGTGTAGCTTCCCACCCGTTCTTGCGACTCCTAGAGCACCGGGAGAGCCAAGCCCCGTCAGAGGGGGTCGTCCCTCGTCGACATCGCATAAGAACTGTACGTGCACCGTCGCACACGACCTCCCAAGGCACTTGCAGAACGCTTTTCGGACAGTCGTCGTCCCTGCCGCTAGCCGACTGGCTAACGTGAGCTCCGTGAATTCAGTCCAGGGTTCGAAAACGGATATCAGGCCCAACATGTCCGCCTCCATGTCCGCCCAGTCGCGGAACCGCACCGTGTCGATAGGCTCCGGAGCGAGATCCACGAGGAGCAAGACATCACAGGCTCAGGACAGCAGCACCACGATGCCTCACGTCACCGATTTGAAGTACTTTGATCCTTCCGCCGCCACTGCGTCCATGTTTCTGTATGCCCAGGGCTCCTCAATCGTCTGCTGCCACCATGACACCCTCACAATTGAGCGACGATTCTCACGGCACGCCGATGAGGTTCAATTGTTGGCTGTTGACAACCAAAGCGAAACGGGCGGTGGCCGCTTGGTTGTGAGTTATGACGCGGGGCAAACCGCAATTGTGTGGGATTTGATGACTGGCGATGAGATTGCCCGATTCGCATCCTATGAGCACCTGACAGTTGCAGCCTGGATGAAGAACGGCAATGTTGCCTTTGGTAAGTTGCACTGGTCTTGATGCCCCTCGAGCGTCGGCTGACGACTTTGCAGGAAATACGAATGGAAGTATTATCATGTTTGAGCCCACAACTTCTGAACATGTCTCGGCCAGGACAATCGATCAAATTGCCGTGACGGCTCTGGCCCCCTCGGCTGATTGCCGAACATTTGCGATTGGGTGAGTGCTTCTACCCCGACAAAAGAAAACGGCATCACTAACACAAACTACAGATACCAGAATGGCTCCCTATTCATCGCCACTCTTCAACCGCGCTTCACCATCCTGCACAACCTTACTACCTCCAGAGGGCCATCGCCGATTGTTAATTTGGCATGGCATGCCTCGTCTTCTCGGCAAAAGTCTGACATGCTTGCCGTGCAAATGCGGGACGGGGACCTCCGGGTATGGAGTGTGGCCAAGAAGTACAGCGCTGACGACCCGGCAAAAGTCGTTCGGCATTTGAAGAAGACCGAGGTTTCGATTGACGGCCCCAACTGGATGGGTTGGTCAAAGAACGGCCGCATAATCCAGCACTCTGACACGTAAGTCTAGAAGTTTTCTCCTTTGAACCCCTTAAAACTACCCGGTCTACGCGCGCGCTTAGCTGCATGTCACTTCTTTTGCTAACATGCATATAGTCAAACACAGTCATGGGATGTTAGGACCAAGCACGTCACCCATGACGGCATCCCGACTCTTGAAATCGTCCGCGGTCTCGCCGTGTACGGCCCAGGGGCCACGCTCTTCACCCTTGGACCCAATAACACGGTCCAGCAGTTCGACCTTAACTCTCCAGCCATCATGGTGGCCAATGTTCAGCACCCCGCAAACTTGTTGCCACCATCACCCCCAGTCTCGGAGGAGATCGGTGGCGAGTCAGCCAACTCGACAACCACAATCAACTCGGAGTCTGAGTCGAGCTCTATCCCCCTGGACATGAACATCTCCGAAAGTGATGACGATCATCTCTCACCTTTCGCCCGCTTGGCCAGACGTCAGATGTACGACTCTGGCCGTGAGGGTTACGACACGGGCAGCCCCGTGTCGAGCCGAAGCGGCTTGTCTTCTTTCTCGCAGTCTTCGACTGGGTCAAAAACACCGGGGCAATACCCAGGATCGTTGAGATCCAATGGGATGTCCGAGGGTACCTACATTTCGGCCGGAACCTCGCTCAAGTCGTCGACTATTGGCCGGAAGAAGGAAATGGATTCCTATTCGATGGGATACTCGCTTGGGACAACCAGCATCCCTTCCATATCCTCTACCCGGTCACGACAGAGGCCCTCTCGCCTGAGAAACGAAGTTCCTCGCAGCCCAGCGGATGACAGCAAGGTCCATGACCTCTTCAAGTTTACCCGGGCCCGCCTGAGTGATATCCCCTACAAGCATCCCATGGCCTCTAACAACGCCCGCCTCACCAATGATGACCTCCGGCGCCAGATGCTCAGCACTGTCTTTGGGTGGAACAAGGAAGTCGACGATCTCGTCCGAGACGAGATGAGTCGGCATCCTCAGGGATCCCCCAGCCGCATCTTGTTGTCAAAGTGGCTGGGCGATATTGACCCGGACATCATGAACGCGAGTTCCGAAAACATGACGTCGTCAGACTGGATGTTGCTGGCGCTGAGTGGCATTGGCGGCCAGGCGTCGCAGCACAAGCTTGGACGCGCCTACATCCAGCGTCTCCTCGAAACCGGTGATGTTCACGCCGCAGTCACCATCATGCTCGGCATGGGGGATCACAATGATGCTATTGAGATTTACGTCTCGCACAAGCGATACATGGAGGCGTTGATCCTCACCTGCTTGACTTTCCCCAGCGTCTGGGAGCGCCAGGCTGCCATCATCCGGAAATGGGGAGAATGGGCTGTGCAGCATGGCCAGCAGCAACTCGCGATCCGATGCTTCGCATGCACCGACCAGGAATCTACAGAGCCATGGACATCGCCATCCGCTGCCCAGCTCAACTTCCAGAGCATGACGCCCAGCATTCCAGAAGTGCTCAGCCCTCCTCTGTCACCCCCTGGAATGCAGCGTGGCCCTCAGCGCAGCATCGCCAAAACCTCTGCGCTGAAGCTGATCACGTCGTTTGGCGACCAGGCACAAAAGTCCAAGTTCTTTTCTGGCGATGATGGCCAGACCCCGCTCGCGGCCGGCGTCACTCCCATCGCTGCTGATGTTGCCTCTCCCTCATTTGGCAACAACGAGGCCACGACTGCTTTCCTGCGTCCATCCACCAACAGCAGGTTCAACACGCCGACCTCTGCACGGCCGCGTGGACGCTTGCCATCAATTGGCGAGATGCCGACGGATCTCAGTCGCGATGGGCTGAGGACGGCTCAGTTCCCGTCTATGGCTTCTGAGTTCGAATCTCGACCGGGCCATATGCGGTCAGCGTCGGGCCAGCAGGACAACATGGCTGCTGGCATCGCGCTGCAGCGGGCCGCAACCGCTAGCCCGATGATGATGAGGGACCAAGCCCAGCGTGTTGTGCGACCTGTCTATGGAGAGCGCCCCCCTTCGCCCGATCACAACGCCATGGTGAAGTTGCAGCAGGCCACAAGACAATGCCGCAACGGCTCCCGGGATCGTATTCCCCTTGGAGTCAACCTGCAGCTGCAGTCCCTCCCTGGACAGGAAGCCAGCGACATGAGCGAGAATTCTGTCACCTCGTCTGCACGCTACCACTGGCCTTCTCGACGCCGAGGGCCCGGATCCGTGACGAGTTCTGTTACTTCTGCCTCGAGCGCTGGGCGAAGCCTGCGACACCAAGCCGTCCGCAACCGAGAAGACTACATCCACAGCCTCGATGCCGCCAACCACTACTCGAGAAGGCAGCGAAGCCGGCACCGAAGCCAGTCTCGGACCCGTGAGTCTTCGCGAGGTCGCCACAAGAGCCGAGAACGGTCTATGCGCTCTCGTGAGACTTCAGAGGAGCGTGGTCGTGCGGCCGCTCCGGGCTGGCCCAAGGCCAAGCGATCCCCTACCTCTCCAATCCCAATGTCCCCTGAGGACTTGATCAACCTGAGCACTCCTCGGCACGTCCAGACTGTCGAGCCGACCACGGTGCGCAAGATGAGTGGTTCCATATCCAAGAGCCGGCCTTCGAGTCGTGGGAGCCGCCGTAGGAGCCCTGACGGTCAACGCCCGCTGGCCTTGGACATCCGCGGCCGCAGTAAGGGGCGAGATGGGTCGATGCAGAAATCCCCCACATCCCCCGTGCCCTTGTCGGCTGTCGCTCTGCACTACAACGGCTCCGAAGATGAGGAGGATTTCAGAGCTGCCATGATAGCGCAGGAGGAATTCAGGACCAAGCACAGTCGCAGCGCTACTCGTGGCCTGAACTCACCTGCGATGACCAAGCGAGACCGTTCAGAGAGCCGCCGACGCAGGGCCAACTCGGAGGCAACCGACATTCTTGCGCCCCTCGTTTCTCACGCTCGAGCCGCCTCGACCGAGCACGCCGGTGATCTGAGACAGATGAAGGACGAGCGTCAGCGGAAAAAGGACCAGGCAGCCCGGGAACTAGAGGAGCGTCGAAAGTCCCTTGCTAAGCGTCCCCAGGCACCCTCCATCCCGCACCCTGGCGACTACAATACCTCTGGCTTCCGAATTGGCGTCGAGATGGCCGATCCTCAGCCGTTGTCGGACGATATGCCTCCCCGTTCTGCTACTGAGCCACCGCAGAAGAGCATGTATGCTCGGAGCGGCCCCGCCATGGGACTTCCGGCTACGCCCAAGGCCATGAGGTTGATCATGAAGACGGACCACGACGAGCCTGGGAAGGCTGCAACGCCCGAGGTCCCGCCAATCCCGGCCACCTTCGCCCAGAGGCATTCGCCCAACGCTTCGCCAGCTGCCTCGCCCGACAAGGAGAAGGAGACGGACGAGACACACGACCTGCTCACCCTGCTGCCTTCGACCGTCTATCAGCCCCCGACTCGGCCCCTCATTCCCCGAAGCATGTCTGCCCCGATTCCCGACGAGCCCGGTCAGCGCCCCGTCCGCTTCGGGCGCAAGAACAGCGTGGGGCGTATTGATGAGGGCGTGACTGGCGAGCGACGCCGGTCTCATGAGGAGCCAGTGCCCCCTCCGCCTCCGGCCCCTCCTGTTCTGAAGGAACTACGGCACCTTGCCTCACCGCCACCGCCGCCTCCGGCCCCTCTCCCGCATCTGCAGCGACAGCATCAGGGGGGAGCCATGGCTTCGGGAATGATCGAGATCGTCATGGACGATGACGAAATGTCGGGCAACGACATGGTGCTCGACGCCAACCATCCGGCCCCTGCCGTCCAGAAGGGCCACAGCCGCGGTCGCAGCATCGGAGACACCAGCATCACTGGCCGCATTTCCAAGGCGACGGAGCGACTGCGTTCCGGCAGCCGCAGCCGCAAGGAATATATCCGCCAACCGGGTTTTGAGGCACCCTATGAAAGCATCCCAATGCCGCGGCAACTCAAGTCCCCCCCGCCCGTCATGTACGACCAAGACCTTGCGCGCGCGGCTGACTCGAGAAGCAAGCACAATTCGACGGGCCTGCACCGGAGCGAGATGATCTAGGGGGTCTCACCCGGGCGCATGCTGTGCTTTGTGCAGCGCCTTGTTCCATTCTACCACTCCTTATAAAACTCTGTACTTCAATTCTGCGCATGGCGATCGGCGTTGTCTGCTTATACTTGAGAGAAGTCGATACCTTATTCCTCCGGTTAGGAGTGTCACACTTTTATGTGCTGCTCCTCGGTACTCTTGAGATGCCTTGATGTCAACGGCATTTCAGGCACCCCGGCGGACATGACCAAAATGGTTCTGTTCCTTTTTGCTTTTGTTTTCGTTCCTGGTCGTGGTTTATCTTGCATGACTGGGAGTACTTTTATACATGACTTTTGTGTATTTCTTTGGGTCCTCAATCAAGGCTCCGTATTTACAGATTATGTTTGGTGGATGCGGACTTAGCATACGTGGCATGATATGGATTCTGTTTTCTTTTCATTTTCAGGTGAGAGGAGGAGATTCGGCCTCGGATGATCGAGGCTGGACTGGAAGATACCTCGGGATGAGCAGATGGGAGACAAACCGGACAACAAAAGTCGGAAGTGCGAAGCGGGAACTGCAGCGGGATTGCTTTCTACAATGTTGCCTCACGGCACTTGTTTGAGTTTTGTGAATGACGACGGATGGATCAATGGAAATAGAACGAAAAGATAGGAGGATGATTTGCGGATTGACTTGTAATTCCCCCGGAGGGCATAGTATGAACTGAATGAATTGATAGCATGAAGTGTTTCTCTGACGTAATTAATAATTATTCAACGCTCCGCGATTGACGTCGCAGATCAAGTGATGGTGATAGCTTCACAGAGAGGCCCAGGGGAGGTAAGGAATAAAGGTTCGAATCCAGACACAGCTCACCACGCAGAGGTCGCAGACCTTGCAAAAGAATTTCCCAGGTCCAGTATCAATAGGAAAACAAGACTTGAATTTTTTTACATCACAAAACATGGTACATTAATCGCAAACAAAGGCAAAAAGAAATGGTGTTGAACAGCTCCGTCTTAACCACTTTCCGACCCAAATCCTCGCGCACTGACGTGTTCCCACCCGCCACGCGACGGGGGAGAGATCTCTGCAGAGTGAAACCTCCCTCAAGGGTCGTCTCCAGTGCTTAGGGCCGCAACAATTTCCAGCATCGCGAGTTACCTGCGCGAGTGGGCGGCCACCGCGGCGTTCGGGCGGGGCGCGACGCGAGGCTGGGATCCCTCCGAAGAGGGAGGACCAGAATTGGGGTGGGTGGTTGAGCGGGTTCGAGCGTCTTCACCGTTGAACCATTACAGTTATTGATGTGGGCCTTTTTTTTGAAAGATAAAGGTATGATCGGTGGGGGGCTGTGGCTAGCTGTGGCCTGCTTGGGGCTTTTCTTTGGTGGGGCACAGATGTGCGATGGCGGGAGCTTCAACTTGGATATTGCATCTTCAACTTTTAACGATTAGACTTACACAACAAGGCACCACAATTCATTTGGCATTGTCGCTTTACTTGAGAAATAGCACCAAGCTCCAATGCCTTGTTAGGCGACTCCGAATCCACCTGAATTGACCCATCAATCGAACCGAGAAACCACCACCCAAACACATCATGACCGGCATGTTCCAATAGCAAATCCGCCAAAAATGCTGTCAACATCTCCCTACCTCGTCATCCGCCGCCCGTCCCCTACAACCGCCGAATTCACCGTCACGACGCTCCGGCCCATCCCGCCGGCCCTGCACACCGTCCTCCTCATCACGCGCGTCCTCCTCTCCGTCTTCACCCTCGTCCTCGTGCACGCCCGTCTGGCGCTCTCGCCGCTCGTCATCCCCTCGGCGCCCTCGATGCTGCGGACCATCCCCCCGCCCTACCTCTGCGCGCCCGCGTCGGTGTCGGCCCTCGCGATGAACGTGCCCGCGTCGGTGCTCGTCCCCGGCAGCCTGGCCCTGCTGTGGCTACTGAGCAGGACGGGCTACGCGAGCGAGAGCATCCTCGTCATGAGGGGGCTGGGCGTGCAGACGAGCGAGAGCACGGGGAGCTACCTCGTCGGCAAGGCGACGAGGTTCATCCCCACGGAGAAGATACAGGATATACTCGTCAACGAGGCGTTCCGCGGGTTCGAGGTCAGGTACTACCTCGTCGTGGTGGTGGAGGGCGAGGACGACGTCGTGGTCGTGTTCCCGGGCTTGCTGCCGAGGAGGAGGATCGTCGAGGAGGTCTGGAGGGGGGTGAGGAGGTGCTTGTATGAGCAGAGGGGGGAGGATAAGGGGCAGAGCAAGTAGGAGAGAAGACGGTTTTATACCCATCAAGGAATGATCATTGAGCTTTTATAGATTATCTAGTCTCTGTTCCCCTGGGATCACTCATCCTTGGGTCTGCCCATGCCCTTTTTCGTCCTCATGTCCTCTGAGCTGGCGTATCCTTTTCGGATCGCGTACCGCTCGTTCTGCTCTTCGGGCGACTGCAGCTTGTCCTTTTCCATAAGAGGGATGTATCGTCCTCCCATGCGCCCGCCGTTGCCGCCCTCGTAGACGACCACGCTGTTGTTGGCCTGCTTACCCGTGGGCGGCTCCGGCCTGTCGACCCGGCGCGAGGGGTCCGCACCGCCCTGCTGCGAGACAAGCTGGAGGAGCTGGTTCGACAGCAGCTCGTCGAGCTTGCGCTCCCGCCAGTGCGCCCACAGACCGTCTATCACGCCGAACGGGCCCGACTTGCCGAGGGCCGGGTCGTCGGCGAGGTACACCCACTCCAGTCCGTCCTTCTTCCTGGCTGTGGGATCCGCCGCGGGCGCGTCATCGCCGTTGGCCGGGAAGATGCAGTCCCAGAGAACGAGGGGCACCTCGTCGGCCATGACGTAGTTGGGCTTGCACGGGTTGGCGGCCACGTCGAGGAGGGTGGTGACGATGTCGGGCTTCTCGAGGCGCTGGCCCACGAGGAACAGCACGGAGACCATGTGACGGATCTGGTGCCACAGGAAGGCCGACCCGCGGACGTTGAACGAGTAAACCTTGGGATGGTGTCCCACTCCTACTCCTGTGTCGCTGGCGGGCGCGTACCGCGATCCAGACAGGTAGGGCAGGGCCGAGGTCATGTCCGGGACCTCCTCGATGTCGGCCTCGTAGATGACGCGCGTGAAGTTGGTGATCTGCTTGCCCGGGTCGATCTTGCACAGGTTGCGGAAGTCGTGCTCGCCCTCGTAGCGCTTGGCGGCGTCGCGCATGGCCTCGATGTCGAGCCAGCCGTTGGTCGCGCCGCCCGCTGAGGGCTCGGGCGTGAAGGCCGGCTGGGTGAAGAAGTAGCGGTACTGGCGCTCGCGGCACGAGAAGCGCGCCGAGAAGTCCGGCGGAGGGGAGGGGCACCAGGCGAGGACGCGGATGTCGGGCGGCAGGATGCGGTTGAGTATCCGGGGGTACTGGAGTTCGTCCTTGACGGGGTCGAAGGAGGATGACGCTGGTGTGTCCATCTCCATCTCGTCCTCCTCTCCTTCTTCAGCATGCACCCCGGACTTGGCGTCGTCGATGACCATGGCGTCGCCCGCCTCGCTCACCCGCCGTCGCTTCTTCTTGGGCAGAGGCTTGTTGCTCCGGACCCGGAGGCCGACGACCTGGCCAAAGGCGCTGACGCCGCGGTCGGTGCGCCCGCACTTTGAGTACTCGCAGCAGTCAAAGTCGACGACGCGCTCGTCCTTGGGGAAGATGAGGCACGCCCTGGTCAGCGCGTTCCAGAACTCCTCCTCGATGGACGGCGCGTTGGCCATGGCCTGGAACTCGAACCCGCCGTACTTCTTGCCCAGGTAGGCGAACTTGAGGGCGATGTACCGCGTCGAGTACTTGCTCGGGTCCATCTTTCGCTTTCCCTTTGGCTTGGCCTTTTTGGCCCCTGGTGCTGCTGCTGTTGTCGCCGCCGTCGCCTCTCCATCAGTTTCCTCAGGCTGCTGCTGTTCCTCCTCCAGCTTTGGCTCTGGTGCAAGCGGTGCAGGCCGGCTCTTGAGCTCAGCCTCTAGCTCCTTGACCTTCTGGATGAGACCGTTCTTGGTCCATGACTGGTAGTTATCCTCTCCAGACATGGTGCAGTACCGATATCTCCCCGTCTTTTGATGCGATTCACCACCACTTGATGAAAAAGAAGAATTCGACGAGCAAGTTGACACTGAGACGGCCCGGTGACAGGAGTGGCCTCGGATTTGAGATCCACTGATGATGGCTCCGAGAGGACTTTGGCGCCCAAGTTGACGGCCAAAGAGTCTCATGTGAAGTTGGTGGGCTCCAATTTTCGCCGATTTATGCAGCAGGCCTTTTCCCCAGAAAGGGTTACAAGTGGGAAAGAAGGGCTGTTCAAGGTGTGGCTTGACATGCGCTATCTTCCGTGGCGTAGGCGGTGCGCCACGCAATGCCTGGAGAGATAAGTTACGTACAGCTCTCAGCTCACAGGGCGTCTTCAATCAACTCCGAGCCCGTCCCCCCCATGCTCCCATTTAAGAAATGATACTGCCCACGCCTTTCTGATGGGCTCACCTGGCTTCACTACGAATCGACCTTCGTAAAGAGGAACCAGGGACAAAAAATGGGTTCCGAAGAATCCCAAGCCATCAGGATCTTGCTTGTAGGCGACGAACGGTGTGGCAAGACGACGTTTCTCTCGTGTGTAGTTCCTCATCCCGTCTATTTCACCCATCATCTCATGCTAGGTTTCTATCTTGCAAACGCCCAGGCGACTAAGCGCTGGCGAAAACGTCAACCCGATCCCCCTGCTCCGCGACATTGACCAGCCCTTCATCTTCGAGATCAAGAGCGGGACCCGGCAGTACCGGTTTGAGTTCTTTGACACGTCTAGTCCCGAAAACTGGAGGCTGCTAGATCCCGATGCCATCGCCGTCTGCTACGACATTAGCCAGCGGCTGAGCCTCATCAACATGCAGAGATATGTGCGGTGCCAACAACGAGTTTTCATTCCATACTGGGTAGTAAAATAAAAACTGACGAAAAGCGTGAGTGATAGTGGATCAACGAGGTCAAGACGGCGTTCCAGCGGATCGACGGCCTGCCCATTATCATCCTCGGACTGAAGCGCGACTTGAGATCCAAGAAGGATCCCAACGGCATCATCTACCCGCAGGAGGCGTATCAGGTGGCACAAGCCATGAGGGCGGACCGGTATGTGGAGTGTTCGGCGGTGACGGGGGAGCTGTTGAAAATGGCGTTTGAGGACTTGTGCAGGACTGCCATGAGGCCGACGACAGGTACGGGAAGCCAGAGCGAGAGCACCTGCACCATATTGTAGGACGGCGTTGTGGGCGAGAACTAGGCCCAGATCAATATATCTCCGTACAGTAAATCAGGCGGCTGGGTCGTTCATGGAGACGTCGGCACCATCGCCGTCCTTGGCCTCGGGTTCTGGGAACCGGCCCAGGACTTCGGAGATGATGGTCACTATGGCTTCCTGCTGCTCCTCGTCGAAGCGCTCGGCCATCTCTTCCACGATGGTGTTGAGAGCTGCGACAGATGATGGGCGCAGGTTGATGATCATGACGAGTTCTGCCTTGGCCAGGTTGTAAGGCCGCAGCCGCTCGAGGAGCTGAGAGATGCAGTCATTGGTGTAAGGAAGGGGTTCCTGGCTGAGAGGGCCAGGGTTTGTGCGAAGATATTTCAGAAGCTAGGTAGGATGAGGGTCAATGGCATGTTATTTTTGGCGTTTTCTTGGGGAAATGAAAACATAATGATAGACAGAGCTTGAAAAAAAAGGCCTACCTCGAGAACAACCCTCTCAAGATTCGACGGACCCCGATGCTTGGCCTTTTTGTACCGGTCACGCTGCTCCGTGAGGTGTTGATACACCTCGTAGTTGGACAGCACAGCGGCCTGAGACTCGATGATCTTCATGGCTCTGGTTGGGAGACACGCTCAGAAAGGGTGGCTTGCTGTGTGGATAGTTTGGAGTTGAAAGGGTCTGTCTGAATGGTGGGGGAGGGAGGAGGCTGCAAGCTTCTGGAAGAGGGAAGAAAAAAAAGAGTCAAAAAGAGGGTTCAATAAGGCGAGGCTGGAAAAAAGAAAAAGAAACGCTACCATGTGGATGCAGGTGCGCTGCACGCTGTGAGACACCTTCTCTTTTTTTTTTTGGCCCTTGCTGCGCTGCGCTTTTTTGTCACCTGTGCGTTGCCTTTTTCTTACGCGGGCACCCGCGATCTCCGATCTGCCACCGTGTGCCAATGTTGTAGCACGAGAGAGCGTGAAGTTCAACGTCAAGTTAATAAGAGAGAGTCCATCCAGCCTGCAGTGTTACTAGTTACGGAGTAGTATTCAGCGCCTAGGTCACCAAAGCTCTAATAAATCATCAAACAAGGCAATCTGCGTCACGGTGTAGTCATGTTTCGTCTCTCTAACATGTGAAAAGGGATGGGCTTCCTTCCTTTTTCCTTGTTCGATTTGTTCTTCCACCATGGAGGAACCCTTTTTGTTTGCCCATCTTCTTTCATGACAGCGAATGCCGCTTCTTTCTTAGCGATCCCACCCCAAAACATCAACCCCGCGATTTTCAATCCGGGATTGCTGGTGGGAGAGATGATGGGGGACTGCTACACCGAATCAGAGGATCCAATGGGAAACCATCTGATGTGCAATGGCATCATCAAATGCGTTCCAAGGACCCCAGATTAAACGATGGATCGAAGATTCTTAACGATCATTTCTGTGGAATTGAGAAAGCGGTCGCGTGCTCTTATTCCTACCTAGCTTGTTCTTTTCTAGAACGCCTGACTTTTCAATGGAAATCAGATGACCTCGGATCAAGCCAGGACTGAAAGACGACAGCCCGCAAGATCACGAGGCTTTTTTCTTTCTATTCAACACGGCAAATCATCAACTGAGAAATAGTAGTCGCACAGACGGTACCACAGACCAACAGTTGCTGGATCTCTTCTCCGCATCATTCACACCTCCAAAAGGGGGAGATGGCGCATCGCCAGGCAGGCAACCCCAAGGCATCGGCAAGGCAAGGGCAAGGCAAGGCAAAGGAAAAAAGATGCAACTGAGACACGGCTGCAGCGTCTAACTTCGTACATCGTACATGCTGTACATCGCAGGTACAGCGCCAAGACCGTCTCTCCGTCATCGGGACGTTGAACACGTTGCAGAGCTCGAGTTGTGTTAGCCCCCCGCAAAGGATGGGATTTGCGGCGGCTCTTGGGGAGGACATGAGGGACAAGGAAAAAATAGGATAAATGGGCAAAAGGGCCTTGCTGTGAAATTGAAGTGCCTGCCAGGTCGTGTGGTACAGATCAACTGACTGAGCATCCCTGCCGGGCTGGAACCTGGGAGACTGGAACAGAACCTCGTCTTTCGTTGGTTCTCCAGCCATCGCCTGGCTGTTGGTCAAGAAAAAAACGCCTGCAGCTAACCAGGTGCCGTTTGGGATGAGGAGCGCTTTGCAATTTTCCCCAGTGGATTGTTACAGGTGCTGGCTCCATTGGACCTCGGCCTACACCAATCTAATATTAGCTGGCGCCATCATCGGAGGTATCCGTACTTCGTCGACTCTTTCCAAGGCTCGGGACTCCGGGTGCGGCTCGGTTTCGATCCTCCTCCAGGCTCCCCCCAAAGAAAGAGGCTCGGCGGCCTTGAATTCCCGCTGCCCTTGCAAATGGGTTGAAGATAAACCCATCCGCTTTAACTTGCCTGCATGAGGAGCTTCCTGAAGAGGGCGGTCTGAGCTACCCTGTCCTCGTTGCCGCATCCCGTTGTGGATGGGCTCCGGATTGCCCTTGTTGGAGGTTTTATCTCTCATAGTAACTCGACGACGGGAGGGACCATACCTTCCGCAACCTCAGAGCCGGCCGTACCTACCTGGTACTAGTACCCTTGATACATGAAAATTGGCGGGGGTGGATACGTTCCAGGTTCATGTGAATGGAAAAAAACTCGCCCTCTGGCTGCAGCCAGGGTTTCTATCGCAAGCAAGCATGAATACTTGGGTACCTTGCCTGCCTTACTGACACCCGGACAGGTACTTATCTGACAACTAACATGCCATCTCGAGGTACGTACGTATTTACTTTGTTTCCCCTTGGCCGTACAATAGAACCTTCTTCAATGCTGTGAAAACCAAGAGAAGTAATCTGGCCGACTGCAGCACTCGAGCCTGCCATGTCCTGGTGCCTGCCTGAATTGGCGGCCGTCCATGGTTCGCCCCTCCTTCCCTCCGGGTACCAGTGGGCCGGCATCGATCAGTGAGTGAGATGGATTCGTTCTTCCCTTCTGTTTTTTCCCCTCGTCCCCTGGTTGGTCGCAGAGAACACCTGCTCCTGTCGCGCTTACCCAGGAACAGCAAGGTATCCCTGTGTAGATTTGCCCTTGGCAGGTGCCGGTACCCTGTCGCCCATGTCTGCGAATGACTCCGTCTGTACGGAGTACTGACACTCACTTTGCTTCTCCGATCAACCTTTAATTCATCCTTTTCTTCTGCTTGCTCTGCGGAAGTAAACTCAAATCGAGGGCATTCTTTTATATTATCTATAATAGCCAGCTACTCCTTGCTGCTCTCGAGCCCGAGTCATTCACTGTTCATTTTCAGAACCCAAGCAAGGCACACAATGAGCCTGTGATATTAGTCTATCGACATCCATCCCTTCCATCATCATCTCCACTCCTCCCCTCCCGCTGCTTGCGACCGCCGCGCCATCCACGACCTTTATTTCGTTCGGTTCGTCGCGTCTGCCGCTTTCTCTCCCGCATCTCCTCACTGCCTCACCTCATCTTCGTTAGATGAGCAGTAGACAGTACGCGCCCCCATTCAGCTGCGTTGCTATTACTTGGGAACCTCGCTCTGCGCCTCCTGCATGCCTCACCTCCGGCATCGCAGCAAACAAACCACCTGCTTGGGTCCCTTGCCCTGTCATTCGGCATTGGAAACTTGCTGAGTGAGCTCCGGAGCCTCTGGCGCAGTGACGTCGGTCTGGCCCTGGCTGCTCTGTCTGTGCTTTTCGGCTATATAGCCATCGACCAAACAAACCCCTGTCCGCCGCCATCGAGTCATCCGCTGCGTCGCTCCAGCGTCTAGAGCAGGCCCCTTGGCCCTCCTCAGGCCCTCCAGAGGCGTCAACAGCATCGGCTACAGCGTCCACGGAGCGCCCCCAGCGCCGATTGTGCCCCCTGTTCGGCGTCGTCTTGCAGCTCCTGCTGCCCTCCCACGCTCCCACCTCTCACGCACGCGCGCAAGCAGCCCAGGCATTTCCAATCCCGCCTCCACCAAAGCCCACCCACCAAA
>JABFEP010000237.1:0-36896 GCA_013618265.1 Fusarium albidum
ACAGGATCACGGCGGTGAGCACGCCTTGGTCTCGGGCGAGTGTCTGACGGCTCACAAGACGGGCGGACGTGTACTTTTGCTCGGGGTTAGGAGAGCTGTTGTTTGCCAGTGCCCGGAGGACGAGCTTGCCATCTGGGGTGCTATAAAGAGTCAGTCATTTGTATTCGGACCAGGAATGAGGGGCGCACTGGAAGGCATTCTGCTGCTCACCGCCGTGATCCTGTCCCCCTGCGCACAAGGCATCTGGCCCGCCTTCTGGCTCCTCCCCCAGGAACCGTTCGCCTGGCCCGTGGACGGCGAGATCGACATCGCCGAGACGTGGAACGGCGACCTGGAGAACCACTCGTGCCTGCACTGGGGCCAGCACGACGAGCCGCAGAAGCACCGCGTCCTCGGGACGAAGATCCCAGACATGCATTCCCGCCCAGTGAGGTACGACCTCGCGTGGGTGCAGCCGGGCGGGCAGGCTGGCCAGGGGAGGATGATCTGGTACATCGACGGGAGGCCGGTGATGAAGGCTGAGATCCCGGAGGGGACGAGGCCGGTGCGGGACATGACGATCCTGCTCAACGTTGCGATGGGGGGGAGCGTCTGCGCGGGGAGGACCCCGGCGGATGGGTACTACGACATGGTTGTGCATGCGCTGTTCATGGGGAGCGAGCCAGAGTACGGGGGATGGCATCGGTTCGAGGCTGACTGGGCGAATCACGCTACGCCTCTGGGGAACACGTATTGATTGTGGTAGATACTGGCAGTAAACAGTTACTCTAGGACATACGCTCTCTTGCCGCATCTGGCAGTAACACAGTCCTCAGTTGTAATCTGCCGTTACCCTTTCGCAGTGCTCGGCAAACTCGTCTGCAGTCCCACTCAGATCCTCTCGAGGACAAGGATGCAGCCGCCCCCAAGGCAAGATGAACCGCCCCCCATCCTCCATGTGCAGATCCGGCGAACACCCCGCCCAGAGTTCCGTGTATGCCCCAAACCTGGGATGATACAGAAGCGGCGAAGCGAGGAAGCCAACCCACCAGGGCATATGGCGAAGCAGAGGCGTCTTTAGATTTCCAGGGTTCTGTGCAACGGCGAGGACACCACGGGGTCCGATACTGGAAGCAAAGGTTCTGGCCAAGAACCAGTTGCCGAGCTTGGAGTTTGCGTAATTCACCTGCTGGTCGTCCGACGGGTGGACAAGATCAGCGATGGGGACACCCCCCGCTGGAATACTCAGATCGACAACGATGGAGGACGTAAACACCACTCTGACGGATGCGGGAGGTGAATCCCCCGCCGTGGAGACCAGCACCGGGACGAGCAGCCGTGTGAAGAGGTACGGGCCGAGACAGTTGGTTGCCATCTGGAGTTCGTGGCCCTGGACTGAGATGGATCCCAGAGGGGGATTTGACACGCCGGCGTTGTTGAACAGGACGTCGAGTCGGGACTCTTGAGATAGAAACTCGTCCGCGGCTGTCTTGACAGAGGCCAGGTCGTCGAGAGCGAGCTGCAGGAAGACCAGTCTACCAGATGATCTGGGAGTCTGCTCTTTGAGCGTCTGTATGGCCGACTCTGCCTTCTCTCGGGAACGACCGGCGAGGTACACCGTGGCGTCGGCCTCGTGGAGGATGCGGCATAGATCCTTCCCGACGCCAGAGTAGCCGCCTGTGACGATAAAGACGCGGCCGTGCTGGCTGGGGAGGTTGGTCTCTGCCAGCTGCGGCTGGGGAGGGAAGAAGAGAGAATATGTATTGCCCATGTCGACTGTCGAGGGAGTTGAGAAGAGGAGTCTGGTTGCTGATGGGTTGCGTCATTCACGACCGTAAGCACTTGACGCCTCGATGACGCTCACTACGACACACGAGAACAGGATTCCCAATTTATACCGTTTATTCCCATTTACATGCTAATCTAATCCCATCTACCGTCTCATGCATCCAGTCTTTGCTCATCCCTCTTACAAGATAGATATTACTCTTATGAAACCACGCTCGCTATAGTTATCCAGATAAAGAAAGTACAAAAGAAACACAAAAGACAAAAGAAATACAGAAACAAAAGAGTGTACATTAAGCATCAGGAGACCCCTCCGACTGAGAAGGCGATCTCGTCGTCGACGAAGTCAAATTCTTGCGTCGCACAATATGACTAGAACAAATGTTAGTCGGCATTCGGTTCACAGCAACGGGATAACCCACATTCCACCTCCCCTGTCCCTGGGATCCCTCACAATCACCATCTCCTCCCTCCTCTTGGGATCCTTGATGGGCTTCCTCCCGCTCTTTGTCCTCGCCGGGGGAGGCACGGCCGTTCCGATCTGGGCCACCAGGGCTGCCACCTGCGTCTGCAGAGCGGTGACGTCTTCGTTTGCCGCCTGCTGAGCCTTCTTTGCCTCTGCCAGCTGCGCCATTAGACTAGCATTCTCTGTCCTCAGGCCAGCCAGGATGACGCCTTCTCGTTCAGCAAGCTCGAGCTTCTTGTTTAGTTCGTCGCGCTCTGCCGTCAGGGCATCCACGCTGGCTACTTTCTCTTGAAGAGCAGCTGCATTCTCCTCTGCTGCCGTGAGCTTCCCCGCCAGCTCATCCTTCTCCGCCGTCAGGGCGTCCACGCTGGCCGTCTGTTCCTTTAGCTTGGCTGCTTCCTCCTCGACGGTCGTCAGCTTCTTTGCGATCTCGTCCCGCTCCGTCGTGAGGTTGTCCACGTTGAGCTGTAGTTTGCCGGCGTTCTCCTCCGTCGCCGTGAGCTTGGTCGTGAGCTCCTCCTTCTCGGCCGTGAGGGTGTCGACGCTGAGCTGTAGCTTCCCCGCGTTCTCCTCCGTCGCTGCGAGCTTGGTTGTGAGGTCGTCCACGTCGGTCTGGAGCTTGCCGGCGTTTTCTTCGGCCGCCGTCAGTTTGCCGGCGACTTGGTCCTTTTCCGTCTCGACGGCTGCGGCCTTTTCACGTAGCTCATCCAGTTCCTTTGCCTCTGGTGACGGCTCGGGCACAGCTTCGGGTTCTGGCTCAGGTTCAGGAGCCTTTTCCTCTGCTGGAGGTTCAGGTTCAGGCGCAGGCTCGGCCTTGTCATCCGGAGGCAACTCCTTCTCCTCCGGGGCATCCTCAACGGACGCAGGCTTGGGAGGATCAGGCTTCTCGGTGGCATCGGACGCAACGCTCTTGGCGTCGTCGTCGCTCACGACGCTCGACATGGACGAGACGGAGCTCCCGACGACGCTGCCCGCCTCGGACAGTGTCCGCAGGGACGAGTTCTCGCTCCTCAGGCTCTTGCACTCGACGGACAGGCGCAGCACCTGCGACGTGTTCTCGTCCTGGTCCCTCAGGAGCTCACGGACATGAGACCGCAGGCCTTTGTTCTCCGTGCTGAGCATGTCGAGGCGCTTCTTGAGCTTCTTGCGCTTGCCCTCGACGTCCTCGACCTGCTTGGCGACCGAGTCCTTCTCCTTTGCCAGGTCGTCGATGCGGGACTTGAGCTCCCCGTTCTCCGTGTCGAGCCCCGCGATGCGGGCATCCTTTGTCTCCGTCTCCTTGGCCCAGTCCTCCTTCTCCTTGCAGAGGTCGTCCTTCTCCCTGTTGAGGTTCTCGATGGTTGCGTTGAGGACAGTCACCTGGTCCTCGAGGATCTTCTTGTCGCCCTCGATGCCGGTCAGCTGCTCCTCGAGCCTGGACTTGTCGCTGCCGAGCTCGTCGATCCTCTGCTGCAGGCTCTTCTTGTCCTCCTCCAGGGCGACCTTGTCCTTGGCGAGCTCCTCGACGCGGTTCATGCCCACTTCGGCTTCGCCCTTGTACCGGTCCCTCTCGGCCGTCAGCTCGCCCAGCTCCGTGGCCTTTTCCATGAGCTCCTTCTCCATTCCGTCGACGCGGAACTGCATCGACTCCTGCGAGATCTCGAGTCCCGCGATGCGAGCCACGTACGCCGTCTCCTGCGACTTGCGGATCGCTTTCACGTCGCCCAGCTCCCGCTCGAGGTTGATCGACTTTGCCTCGAACTGGCCCTTGGACTGCGTCTCTTGGTTGCTCTCCTTCCTGAGGTCGTCGTAGTTGCGCTCCAGCACGGCTTTGATGTCGCGGTGCTTGGCCAGGTGGTCCTCCAGCTGCTTGACCTTGTCGCCGGCTGCGCGCTCCGCCTCGGCGAGCTGGTCGCGCTCCTTTGTGAGTTTGGTCACCACCAGGTCGCGCTCCTTCTGGGCGTTGCTGATGGCCTGGTCTCGCTCCTTCTGGAGCCTCACCACCGCCTGGTCCCGTTCCTTCTGGAGTTTCGAGATGGCCTGGTCGCGCTCCTTCTTGGACTTTTGGATCGCGAGGTCCATGTCCTTCTTTGATCGCTGCGTCGACGCGTCGAGATCCTTCTTGGCCTTTTCCGAGATGCTGTCCCGGTCCCTGAGCAGCCTGTCGACCTCCTTCTTGGCCTTGTCGGCTGCCATGTCGCGCTCCCTCTGCATCCTCTCGATGATGGCGTCCCTCTCCTCCTGGATCCGCCGGATCACGTCGTCCCTGTCCCTCTGGAGCTTGCTGACCTCCTGGTCCCTCTCCTTCTTGGACCTCTGGATAGACACGTCGAGATCCTTCTTTGCCTGCTCGGCGGTCAGGTCGCGCTCCTTCTTGAACCTGTCAACCACCTCGATGGCCTGGTCTCGCTCGCGCTTGAACCTATCCAGCACCGAGTCGCGCTCCTTCTTGGCTTTATCCAGCGACGCGTCCCTGTCCTTCTCGAACCTCTCCAGCGTGCGCCGCTGCTCGTCTAGCCGCGTCCTCGTCTTCTCCAGTAGACGCGTCTGGTCTTCAAGCTCGCCCGTCAGCTTGTCCCTCGTCGCCTGCGCCTTGTTCCTCTCCTGCCGCAGCTCCTCCTTGTCCGTCTGCATGGAGCTGAGGCGGTACCGCGCGTCGTCGAGGTCCTTGCTCGTCTCCTTCTGCTTGTCCTTGAGGCCCCGCAGCTCGGCCTTGAGGGTCTCGATCTGCGCTGCCATGGTGGCCTCTGCGTCGTGCCGTGAGCGGGCTCGGGACGGCGCGGCTGGCTCGGCTGCGATGCGGCGCTCCTTGGGGATGGGCTTTGGCTGCTGCTGAGGCATGATTTGCTGCTGGGGCTGCTGCTGCTGCTGCTGCTGGATCATGGGTGGTTGCTGCTGGATCATGTGCTGCTGGTGGATGAGCGGCTGCTGCTGGTGCATCATGGGCTGGTTCATGGCCTGCGGAGGCGCGTACATGGTCTGCGTGGCGATGACGGGCTGAGATGCCATCAGGGGCTGGGTGATCATGGGCTGGGGCGCCACGATGGGTTGATGGGTCATGATGGGCTGCTGCATCATGGGCTGCTGGTTCATGGCGCTCTGGTGCGTCATGGACTGCTGCTGCGTCATGGACGACTGGACCAACGCCGACTGCGGGTTGGCCGTCGTCTGCTGCGTGCTGCTGCTGCTCTGCTGCTGGTTCGTAGCAGTAGCCTGCTGAGCGGTGGGCTCAATGTGGATGTGAAAGGTGCGTCCTCGGCTCTGAGAGCGCTCCTTGGGTCGATCACGCTCAGCTTGACGCTCCGTCTGGCGTCCAGATGGTCGGTCCACCTGCCGGTCAGTCTGGAACTCCACCTGGCGCTCAGTGCGCCTCTCTGTCTGACGAGTCTGCTGCGAGGTGCGCACGACGGACCTAGAACGCACCGGCGTCTTTGCGCAGCTGTCGTCGGAATCATCGGCTACACTCGTCGCCTTTGTCGTGACAGAGACGTTGGACGAGCTCCATCCCACCTCAGAGTCCGAAGCAAAGGCGTTGTCGTCGGACATGTAGTTTCCCCTCGGGGTGGGAGGCTCAGGCGACATCTGCCTCGAGGCGGTGTCGGAGCGGAATCGCAGCTGGGGAGGTCTGAACCTGAAGGGATTCTGAGATTCATCGGGGGTACGTTGCTGCTGCTGTCGTCGAGGTGCGGCGGCTGTGGTGGTGGTTGTGACATTTGAGGAGGACGCAGCGGTTGACGCGTCGGTGCTGACCGTCGGGGCGGCAGACGGCGTCGACATCTCGGACACGGTGGAGAGCCCGTCTGCTTCGGGGCGGCGCGTCGGCGGTCGGGAGTGGGATGCCGCCGTGCGGGGGGCCGAGCTGGAGTTTGTGGTGGTCTGGTCGGACGAGTTGTGCCACGAGTCTGGCCTGGAGCTGTTGCCCTTGGGGTATCCTCTGACTGGGGCGAGGGCCATGTTGCTCTCGTGCTGGCGCTGCTGCTCGTATGCCGACAGAGGGTCGAAGGGTCTCCGCTGGGGAGTTTTTGTTGATTTCTTCATTGTGTGTGGCGATGTTGGGGTATCTCGGTCGTGGGGTGCTGAATTTAGAGTCGGATCGCTCGTTGCATTATCGTGTGTAAAAAGAGTAGGCACTTGGAAAAGTAGGTACTTGGAAAAGGAAAGAGGAAAAAAAAAAAGAGAATTCCCAACAGGTCATTTTGTTAAACAGCCGTCGGCCGTGTAACGCAAAGGTCCTTGACTCGAATCAAGCCCTCCAGGGACCACCGCAGTCGCGAGAGGAGCCCGAGCAGCCCAATTCAACAGTGGCAACCCTGCGAGCGACGGCGGCGGCCATCCGTGAGTGGCTCGGGGGGTGGTTCGAGGTCCACTGCCCAACCTCATCGGGCTCGGGCGTGTCTACGTAGCTGACGCCAGTCGATGGCCTCGATCAGGGGTCATTGGCTGACTTCTGACTTCTCCCTCTCTTCCTCTTTTTACAGTACAATACAGCAGGGCTCAACATGTGGAAGGGTCTGGTTTGCTTGGGATCCCCCCGGCAGACACGGGTAGTGGAGTCTTCCCTCCCTGCAAGACGATGGATCCCCCAGTCTCTGCTGTCACCAAAAACCAAGGCCGCAACAGAGATCGGGCCCCATTCTGTAAATTCCGTCGTGGCCCAATCACTCAATCCAGGGCATCCAGTCAAGATTGCAGCCATTTATGGGGAATCATCAATTTTGAGGCCAGGCAGGGCTTGGGCTGCAACGTCCATGTGGGGAATTCCGATTCGTTCGTTTCTGGATCGACGAGGCCAGAGGGATTCACAGGGCATTCACAGGGCATTCACAAAAGGCAATTTGTCAAAAATACATTCGAGGCCTCAATTCGGGTGTCTTGTCACTCGTGGCTGCCAGGAATAGATTGCCAGCAAAGCCATCTGCCAACGCCGTCTTGACGTCTGCAGCGTTCATCGGGGACTGCACAGCTGTCAGCTGCGCCCGATCTCGAGGCGAGTGCAGGCCAAGTCATGTCGAGATTGACAGCCATTTGAGCGATATTGAGATAAACACCATCATGCATCAGATAAATAACTCGGGTAACTCTTGACACCCTCTTAATCCTCCCTTGCAATAAAACACGCAAACACAACCTATGCACATTCTAGAAATGTACGTGATACTCTGCATCCTCTAGACAGGGTTGCCCCAGAGTTGAGCCCCTGACAGCTGGACTGGCACTAGGCTAGACCCGTCGACTCGCTTAACCTCGGCGACTTACGCTGGAGCTAGAGGGCTGGCTGACTGCTTTGGACCCTGAGTCGAGTGCGTTGGCCGTTAAAAGAGGACTTTGACAGTTGGCGTGTGGGGGTTGATTCCAGGGTCTAGACCAGCCAGTTCTCGACTTGAGCATACAGACGAGTAGTCCACGAGTAGTCGAGCATTTGAAGTAATTCCATATAAACAAAAACCAAGGCCATGCACGCAGCACACCCCATGCCCCGATCCCAACCCCGGCATCTCCACACAAATAAGCCTCTAGTACGCTGATTCATCAGACGATAGTGACGGCACGACACCAAAATGGCAACCAACACCCTGCTTCAAAGCCAAAAAACTCAAGCACCAACCTCCATCCCCGGGACGACATTCCCCGTGGCCGTAGGCCCCCGGTAGCCCTTCCTCGCGCTGCCAAACCACCACAGGCCCACCAGCGCCGTGAGGCCACCCCAGATGAGGCACGCGTAGTTCATGCTCTGCGCGTCCGTGGGCAGCGCGTACGGGAAGCAGTATATGACCCCCCAGGTGATCATGTACGCACAGGCGACCCCGTTGACCACGAAGCCCACGGCCCCGCGCATCCTAAAGGGTCCGTACGTGATGTTTCTCCGGCAAGTGACCAGATTCGGCAGGATGCACGCCAGGAAGGAACTGCTCGACAGGAGGATGAAGCTCCCGACGAATGCGTTAAAGGCCGTGGTGCTACCGACGTAGATGGCGCCGAGCACGGTGACCAGCACGCCCGTGGCGAGGGTCGACCAGAGGGGCATGTCGAGACGCCTGTGGATCTGGCCAAAGGAAGCCGGGAAGGGAGTCGCGCCGTCCCGCGCGAGAGCCCAGAGGGTGCGTCCGCAGGTGATGTACAGGCCTACCACCGTCAGGGAGATGCAGATCATGACCAGCGACAGCAGTCCTGTGGCACCCGCCGCCGAGCCGGTGGCCTGTCGGTAGATCTCCGCGATGGGGTACGCCGACTCGAACAGCGCGTCGTAGTCGTTGATGGCGTACAGGATCGAGACGAGGTAGCACAGGCCGGTGACGAAGCCTATCCCCACCTGGAGGAACAGCGCCACAGGCACATTCCGCTGAGGATCCGGAATCTCCTCTGCGAGATGCGTCACGGCATCGACGGGGCCGACACTGAATGCGCCGTTGAGCATCCCCGCCACAAACACGAAGCCATCCGGATATCCGATATCAGCAGTCCAGTCCTTCCACACAAACGCCGAGCTCGCGTGCGGGGGGCGTCCATCCCTCCCGGGCATGACTGTGACGACGACGACAGTAGTAACAAAGCCAGCGAGGATGACAAAGACTCCGAGCTTGTTGACGTTGGGCATCGCGCTGTTTGCAAGACAAACTGCCGCGCAGCACATCCACGTCGTGAAAATGTACGTGACGAATACGTGCCACGGCTCTGCGGCGAATCCCTGGTGGTTGAGCGCGTACATCTGCACAATCGTGTTGGACAGGATGGAGGACATGCTCGCCGCGCCGAGCACCCACGCGAGGTAGTTCCACCAGCCCGCGAAGAAGCCGATCATCCTCCCCCACCGCCTTCCGGGAGTAACAGACGCCCAGTGGTACACGCCCGCCGACGAGGGGATCGCGCTGGCCAGCTCGGCGATGCTCGCGGCCACGGTCCAGTAAAACACAGACACGGTGATGAACTCGTACAGCACCCCCGGCGGGCCCCCGTTGAAGATTGCAACGAGGATCGACCCCCCGATTGCGGGCCACACGTTTCCCACCACGAGGCCAACGCCTGCGAGGGACAAGAGGTTGAAGTTTTGCTGGAGTTCCTGGACGTGTCCGGACGCGTTGACCACAACATGGCGCTCGGAGAGGGTGTCTGCAGGGATGTCCAAGTTGGGCTTCTTGCCGGTGCTGTTACGGGGGGATCCGGCCATGGCTGGTGAAATTTAGAGAGTAGATTCCTACGACGAGATGGATGCTACAAAGAGGGAAATCGAGGGTTTATCATGCTTTTGTATCTATCGCATGGCCCCGTTGAGTAGCATCGTCTGCCCAAATGAGTAATGGAAATTACCCCGCACGATTGGGGCCCCGGGTTTGGGGTAGACTATCAGCACGCCGTCGGCGAGTCGCCAGCACTTTCTCAATGGGGTAAGGGCCTGTTCTGGTGGAGGATGGATGGGTGAGGGCTGATGGAGGCCAATCTCCGGGTCCGGACCGAGGCCGATGGCAGAGGGAACCCGGACACTCTAGTATGACAGTCTGCAAATTGTCAGAGGCTCACTGGCAGGTTGCCACCCTGGTTGATGGCTACCTCTGGTTTGGTGCGGCAAGGGTCATGGTCTGTGGAGTTGGAGAACTGTGGGTTTAGTTGGACATCCATGATGGCATCACTGCAGTAGCTGAACATCTGTATTCGATTGTCACGGTCGATGCCCTTACTGGTCTCTCCGTAACCACATCCTAGTCACTAGAGAAGCCTTGAAAGCCCCTCGTCAAATGCCAGCCACGCACAACGGGCTTCATAACAATCAGAATCCCACCAAGGACTGACCACGCGCTGGAATAGTCCCCAAGGCTGCTGCGAGTGAAGACCGTGATACCCAGAGACCAACTTCAAAGCCTTCGAAGTAGCATACAATGTTTGGTCTTGACGAGTACGGGTCCGAAAACACAGCTTGGACTTTGGTGTTGCATAGATTGCGGTCGGACTGGACTCTTCCAAACTCGATTTGAGCCACGGCATTAAACAGCTTGAGCTTGAGCAACCTGGGGTAAGTATCAATCATGGCTTCCATCGGACGCTGTAGGTGCCATCCTTGATCAATCATGGCAAAGCCCAAGGCGGCTTGGTCGAAATCCAAGCTGGGGTGAGCCTGTGCAGCTTGGATCTCGCGTTGGTGGATTTTTACCAGGCTAAAGCGATGGTGTATTTCCAAGGTCCAGTTGATTTCCTTCGAGGTTCGTTGTGTCCTAGGGCAGTACCTTCTATACTTGATGTCAGTCGGAGGGCCAAGAACAGTAGAGCTTGGACGCGAATACACCTGATTCATCAAGCTGAGAAGCTCCTGTATTCTCCTGTTGATTGTCGAAATCCCTGGACAAGATATTTGCGTAGAGGTCTTGAAAGTTGACGGGCAAGTCACCCTTGGCCACCAGGGGATCCAGAATGGCTATCTCTGTTAGCAGGCTGCTTTATATATCTCAACACCCTCTGAATAACCCAGTCATTAACAATAATTTAAAGATCCACGCCTTGTTCAAGTCACCCAAGTTATCCAGGGTAATATCCAGCAGCCTCTGGAACGCGCGAGCCACGACAGCCTAGCCGCAGTCTTCCTTGGCCCGAATCCCGTTGAGCTCCGTGAGCAAGTCGAGAAGCCTCTGAATCTTCTGCTAGGCCACCTCGTACTGTTTAACTGGATGTGTATACCGGCCGCTGGCTCTGCCGTGGGACCAATACACCGGTTTGATCTTCTGTTCGACCTCGTGCTCTAGAATCGGGTCCGGGGCGGCCTTGCCGTCTTCGATCCCGACACTTGTCGGCAGGGTCCGCTGGGATATAATATCGGAATGAAGCGGGAGAAAACTGTGTTCTTTGCATTGTAGAAGCAACCTGCCCATCAGCACCTTGGATCGTGCCCTAGTCTTTGACGGCCTCGGCACTTTAGACTGCACGAGAAAAGACACGGTCGAGCGCAAGACGATGGTATATCTCAAACAGGGACAACTATGAGACGATGGAGACCAGCTTTGAGAGGGTGCAGCTGCGAATAAAGGAAGCAGCCGTCAGGTTTATTCGCGCTCTTTTCCCTTTGTAATTGCAGAGTAGAAGAGCCAAACTAGTAAAGACACAGACAGACTTAAAGACAGGCTTTAAAAGCTATTAAGAGGCAAAGGTTTAGGTCTGGTATAAATTAATATAACCCGTGCTTATCGTTTAGAAAAGCTAACGGGACTTAGCTATTGGGATAACGGCCAGGGCAGACATTGCGGAGATAGTGCTAATAATTATAATAGTTTAGAATGCTCTGTCGGCGAGCTAATGTATTTTAGTGTCGTAATTCAGTGGTTATAAAGCTAGCTGTCTATCTATAAGAATAGTTTAGTTCTTATCTAGTGTCCTAGTGTTATATAGTTGTTTGTTACACCTTTAGGAGCAGGTGGGTAGATTTAACGTCAGGACTGGATTTCACTTTAGCTTAAGAATAAATTAGAGAGCTCGCTAGAAATACAAATAATAAACCAGGTTAAATGCCTTTTAGTAGATAGCCTCTTGTCTATTCTGTCCTAATTCAGCTGTCGTTTATTTATTTTCGACGACTTCTAATTGGCCACACTTACCTGTGGATCAAGGCACGTGCCTCAGCCCATATAAGTTCCGGACCCCCAATGCAACCTCGCCGCCGCACTCATTTCTTCTCATTTCTTCCACTCATCCAGCCCACGGTGCGGACAGGATGGCCAGCTTCCCACCCGTCGACATGGCCGTGGCTAGCCCAGAGGCTCGCTTCCCTGGCGACCGCGAGCCTCTCCGCATGTCGAGAGACGCGCTCCGCAACCTCGCCAACAACGACCAGAGCCACAGCTACCCCTATTGCTGGGGATACACCATCTTCCGCACCGTCTACACCCCTGGCTCTGACGAGGCCGTCGCCGCGGCGCTCGATCGCCTGGGACGCTACGCAAAGGCCTTTACCGACAATGAGTCCATGCCTCCCCGCATCCAGGATCCTTATGACCCCACGCCGAACCAGGACCTCTGGAGCCGCTACTACAACGAGGTCATCGAGGATGAGCAGACTCTGTCCAACGCAAGCGTCGACGAGATTGGTCACCGCTTCGACGAGTGGATCAGGGACCACCGCAGACCGGTCGACTACGCCAACGGGTTCTTCCACTGCCCAAACGGCAGGTTCCGCTTCTGCCTCGTCCTCGACCAGGAGAGCATCGACAACATCCTCGCCATGCCCGAGGACCCGCGCACGCCCCTCATGGAGGACAGGGAGAAGCCGCTGCGCTGGGTAAAGGTCGTGACCAACGAGAAGATGGGCGGCGGCCGGCGCTGGTGGCTGCGCGTGGGCATCGCCGACTACCTCTGGCCGATCTGGTTCTACGGGTTCGATCCAGATGCGATTCTCGAGGAGATGGGGTGGATGGATGAGAGTGACGGGGTGCACAATCTCTGGGGGGATCCGATGATGTGGTTTGAACACGGGGCGGAGGCGGAGGGCTGAGGCAGAGTGCATATTTAATCAGAGTGCATATTTAATCATAGATACAAAGAGATTCTACATATCCAACATCTTACAGTTCATCCTTTCCTTTCCAATCATAGTTTGGACCAGTGCAGTACGCCCTGCCCTCGACCAGACCCGACGAGCACTTTGCATAGTCAGTGCCGAGCGAGGGGTTGGCCTCAACAAACAGGGCAATGTCGATGGACCCGCGGAGACAGATGGTCACGCAGCTGTCGCCCTCCTCAACCACATGCCACCTACCGCACTTGTCAGTAGTGCCAGACGCGATGGTCGACCCCTCGGGCACATCAACAGGATCCAGTGTGTACGCGGTATCCGGGTGCGGCGTCGCCGTGTCGCCACCTTCACCAGGTCCATCGTGTGCGTACTTTCCATTCTGCGGCGCGGCACACAGCACGTTTCCAAAGAACTCTGATGCACCGTTGAGATTTCCGCAGTCGAACGTAACCCACGGGTTGAAACGACGGATATCGCCAGCCACGAGCTCGTGCTCCTCCTCGAGCCCGATGCACGTGTCGTCCTTGGAGTAGGGGATGATCTTGCCGCATGACAGGGGCAGGCAGAGCTTCGTGCCAGAGGGGATGTCGGAGCAGTCAAAGATGTCGGGGTTCATGTTGTACAGCGCGACGGTCGAGACGTTGTACTGGTACGCAATCTGCTCGCACTGCTCGCCGTCCGACTCTGTAGTGTGGTACTCTTCCGAGATGCACATGTCGGAGTCCTCTGGCTCGGATACGAGCGGCGGGGGCACCTCGGTAGGGCCGGACTTGCCGCACGTCTTGTACACGAGCTCGAGGTCCTCCTTGTAGACGTCGCTGTAGTACGAGTACGGGCTGCTCTGCATCATGGCCAGGCGCTTGACGTAGCACTCGGAGCACATTTCATCCCGCGGCATGTCCTTGATGGAGCTGACGGTGGTGAACTCGACAATGATGTCTGCGGGGGTTAGCTCAGTCACGTCACAGCAGATCAAGACTTACCATTGCAGTACTTGTCAGTCTCGGTGTCCCTCAGACACGTCTCGTTGTATCCTGCCCACATGCGTCCTCCGTGGAGAGTCGGGATGTCCCCGGAAATGTCGTACCCGTCGCAGGACGAACTGACAGTGTCGAACCAGCTCTTGAGCGACTCGCCGCAGCCCTTGTCGCAGATGGAGTCGGCCAGCGTCTTGTTCTCCAGAGATCCCCTGTACGCCGGCTCTCGGAACGTGTCGACCCAGTTGTCGCAGAGGATCTTTGCGCTGAGCGCCGTCTTGCAGGTATCGGGCACGGCCTCGTTGCGCAGCCCCTGGATGGTGTGGATGCTGAATCCGGGGAAGGTCCGACGGCCAGAGACGTCCTCGGAGCCCTCGAGCCACGCGAGGATGGAGGAGAGGAACCCGTTGACGTTGTTCTTGGCTAGAGTTGCAACGCCGCCGGTGGGGGTGACCATCTCGAGGATGGCCTTTGTGCAGAGGTTGTAGATCCACAGGTCGGAACTCTCCTGGATCTCAACGCCGCGGCGCTGGCAGTCGTTGGTCTTGAGGCACTCCTGGCTGTAGTCGCTGAACCAAGAGTATATCCCCGCACCGAGGATATACACGGCGGTCGAGTCGACGATGCGCAGTGCCCAGGAGGAGTAGCAGCGCTTGTCGTCGGGGGAGCACTCCTTGAAAGTAGGATCATCGGGGAAGAGACCAGTCTGGAACGGCTGGGGAGCGTTGGGAACGGGCTGGTAGTAGGGCGACTCGGTCTGGATCATGCCCATGAGGATGTTGCTCGCATCGGCAACCTGGTACTGGTACAGGGTGCAGTGCTCGGAGGATGTGCCCCAGAGCCAGGCCTTCTTGGTCTGGATGAGCATGCCGCGGCCCACGTAGATGTCGATCTGGGGCCTCTCCGAGTCGTCCAGGTCGTGGTCGGCGACCCAGGCCCAGACGTTCTCGAGATAGGCTGTAGACTCGGGCTTGAGGTGCATGAGCATCGAGGCGGCCTTGCACTTGGGGTTGACCCGGCCGCTGTTCTTGGGGCAGTCCTTGTTCTGGAGGTTGGACCCGATGGCGCCTCCAACGCGGAAGTGAGAGTCTGGTATCGGTTAGTATGATTCCATAGGAGCAAAGAGAGAAACCCACCCCACATGCCCACAGAGCCCTTGCTGGACTCACGAGCGTTCCACTCAACCAGCACAGCACCGGCTGTAGGACCAGACACGGTGAACATCATGTCCTGGATCTCAATGATACCCGGGGGATCCTGAGGACGACCAACCTGGACCATGGCGCGAGGCTTGGTCTCATCCTCAAAGTTGGCTCCCGTACCCATGATCTGGGACCAGACCTGGCCGATGATGCGCGAGCCCATGGGCACACGGAGGGTGTCCTTGACGATGTACACTCCAAAGGGGAAGTAGACGATACTGGAGGTGTTGGCAGCCCCTGCGAGGATCGAGTTGAGAACAGCAGTGTCATCCGTCTTGCCGTCTCCCTTTGCCCCCAGGGCCCTCACGTTCATGACCTTGCCCGAGGGCACATCGTGATACTTTGGTCTCCGGCGAGTAAACAGGTTAGGCTTCATCTTGTCGTACTGAGCCCCCGTCAGCTCCTCGCTGCGGTCCATGGCTGGGATGTTCTCGCCGTTGACAAAGGTCCCCACGCCCTCCCCATCCGTGATGCGGCCAAAGCCCCAGTTCTCGACGTACGTCTCATCACCACCCGCGAGAAGAGTCTTCTTCTGGATGCTGTCCGTGACGGCGGTGCGGACGTTGAAGAAGCCCACGTTCTGCAGCAGGAACGAGGTCGAGTTCTCTGCATGCAGAGAAGTGACGATGCCGTTGGGCGTGTTGGCGATGATGGTGTCGGAGAGGATCAGGGAGCCTAAGCTCTGGCCCGTGCTGTGCTCGCCACCCGCGCCGCCCGTCACGACGAGGCCGTTCTCGCACCCCTCGATGATGAAGTCGTTCATGGTCCACGCCCAGTCCCAGTGGACCTGCACGGCGGTCTTGGAGTTGACGAACACGAGGTGGCTCGTCGTGAACTGCTGGTTGCCAAAGTAGGCGCCGAAATTGCCCCCCACAAACGTCAGGTCCGCGAGGAACCCCCCCGAGCCGTTCTCCATGTAGATGCCCTGCTGGGTGTTTTCAGGGAGGTTAGAGTTGTACTGCATGTAGAACTCGATGTTCTCGAGCGAGCTGGCCTGCGCGACCTGCCAGTGGATGGCGCACACGTAGGCGTACGGGTCCGTCAGCCGGATGTCGATCTTGAAGTTCTTGATGCTGCGCAGGAAGTTGGCCGTGTTGAGGTACCACCCGACGTTGTCAGAGATATACTTGTTGGAGGTGAAGACACCGAGGCCGACGAAGCTGGAGGCGGCCAGAATAGTTGGCACGTTGATGGGCTGCATGGTCAGTCAACGTTTTTTTGATGTGAATGGTGAACTTACATCGCCTAGGAACTGGGTGTTGTAGTACTGGATGATGGAGCCGCTGACGAGATACGTCCCCGGGGGAAAGTAGACGACTGCCGGAGCAATGGTGCTGGTCTTGCACTCCTCCCCGCAGCGGGCCCCATCAGAGATAGCCTTGTTGATTGCGGCAGTGTCGTCCGTCTTGCCGTCGCCCTTTGCCCCAAAGTCCTTGACGTTGCGCCAGACCTTGTACCCCGAAGGCGAGAAGGGGCTCACGCCGGGAAACTTTTGGTCGTCGATGAGCCAGTACCCCGAGGCGCGCTTCTCCAAGCCGTCGCCGGCGTAGGCAGAGAGGCGACCCTCTGGAGTCTGCAGCTCCTCTGGGGCATTGGTGTCGTTGAGGGCAGCGTTTGTGTACTTTTTGCGGATCCGCGCAGCCACATCTTCATGATCGCCCTTTGGCTTCTGGACAGTAGACTCGGCCACAATGGCAGCAGCTTCGGCGAGCTCCTTGGGGATGCGGTAGCTACCTAGCCCAGCAGGCTTGGTGTCATCACGACGATCGAGAAGAGACGACGAGAGCTCCTCGGCATCAACCTCGTAGTCGAGCAGAGGCGCGGGCTTGTACTCCTCTTCAGGATCCTCTCGCTCGTTCTCGTTGAAGACGGGGTTCTCGACGCGGTCCTTGTTGACCACGGCGAGGACCTTGAGAGCCTGCTTGACGAGTGCCTGGGCGTCTGAGCTCGTGCCGTTGGGCAGACGGATCGACTCTGACGGTGCAGCCGCGGCAGAAACGGGAGATGGAAGGAGAACAAGTAATGGCAAGAGGCATTCGCGCCCCAGAACGGAGAGACGCATGACTGCAGAGGAAAACGAGTGAGGAAGAGGGAGAGGACGAGCGCAGTGCTCAGTTGGTGATGCCGAGTTTGCAAAGAGTCCGCGGGCGGTATAAGTCAGGACCTAGGGACGGGGCAGGGACTCGGGTGGGACGAGGGGATGGAATCCTCCGGCGGGTATCAACTCTGCAATTTAGGCAGCGTGGTCTAGCCCACGGTCACGTAGCATTACAGTCGTTCAAGGGACCCTTTGCGGGGAAGAGCCTCATCCGATGACCTTCTCGGAAGGGCCTAGTGCGCATCTTGGCAGGGGTCGGAGGCTGACAGGTGCTACCCAAGGCGAGTCAATGCGGCATGAGGGGCCGTGGTGGAGGTGGCCCTCGGAAGCTGGTAGGCTCGGTGGTTGCGGCATATTCAAGCATAAATGAGTATGCCTCGGACTCCCCCTGCATACTACATAGATTGATGAATGTCTCTCTCAAGTCCGAGATCCTCTTTTCAGGCTGATGCGATCCTACTCCGGACTGTAATTTCGGCCTTATAGTCTGCAGCTGTTACTGCCTCGCAGGATTGGCCAATGCCCTTGTCCATTCCACTTACATAGGACGCCAAGATGGCACTAGATAGCCGCATCGCGTGCCTGCCTCGGGCTCTCGGACCGGTCTGCAGGTCGGTCAACAGCGAGGCAATTTCCATGGACCTATTTTTCCCGGGAGCACATGAATCTCTTTGAGTGAAAGCTATTAGGGCCCCTCCCTCTCGTTTCTAGTCTCTACTGCTTGCCAACCACTTTCTTGTCTGCCGGCTGCTTCTGGCTCATCATATTCATTCTTTTGAGTTTTTATACCCGTCGTCTAAACCATGGCGGCCTTTGCAGGCTCCATGGGACGCATCGTCCTGCTTTTCCTGTCACTCCTTACTGTGCTTGTTGGCCTTGCTCAGGCGCAGGATGCACCGGAATGTAGCGAGTCCATCCCGTGCAAGGCTGGCTGCTGCTCCAAGTTTGGTTTCTGCGGATATGGCAAAGATTGTAAGTCTCCCCAGATAGTCCGTCTCTAGACAGTCCACGTTCTAACGGTCACCAGATTGTGCCAAGGACGTCTGCGCCAACAACTGTGAGCGCAAGGCAGAGTGTGACCCTGGCGGCTTTGGAAGCGCCTACGTCGAGAGGGAAAAGTGCCCTCTCAACGTCTGCTGCTCCAAGTACGGCTTCTGCGGTTCCACCGAAGAGTAGGTTCTCCTGTCTAGCTTTGCTTTCCATTGACCAACCTGACCATCCAGATTCTGCGGCAACAAAAAGATTCCCCCTCCCAGTTGCTCTGATCACTCCCTCTCGCGCGTGGTCGGCTACTACGAGGGCTGGGCTGCCCGCCGCTCCTGCAACGAGTTCATGCCCGAGCAGATCCCCCTCGGCGTCTACACCCATCTCAACTTTGCCTTTGCCACCATCGACCCCAAGACCTTTGAGGTGCTGCCCTCCTCCTCTGCTGACATCAAGCTCTACAAGCGTCTGGCTTCTCTGAAGCAGCAGGATCCGGACCTCAAGGTCATGATCGCCATTGGTGGCTGGACCTTTAACGATCCTGGCCCGACTGCGACTACCTTCTCTGACATTGCGCGGTCCGAGACTGCCCAGAAGGCCTTTATCAAGTCTCTCATCAGCATGATGTCGACGTATGACTTTGACGGCGTGGACCTGGACTGGGAGTATCCTTCTGCTGAGGACCGCAGCGGTCGCAAGGAGGACTTTAAGAACTTTCCTACTTTCCTTGCGAACCTGAAGAAGGCCCTCAAGTCGACTGGCGGAAGGGACGAGGTGTCTCTCACCCTGCCTGCGTCTTTCTGTGAGTCAACCCTTTGGCTTGATGAGTGTTGCTGACACAGAGCAGGGTATCTCCAGCACTTTGACATTGTCGCCCTTGAGAAGCACGTCGACTTTTTCAACATGTAAGCCTCCAATTTCAAATGCTATGGGTCTCACTGACACCTTCAGTATGAGCTATGATCTCCACGGCACCTGGGACAAGGGCAACAAATGGGTTGGCCCGTACCTCAACGCGCACACCAACCTGACCGAGATCAAGGAAGCCATGAACCTCCTCTGGCGAAACGACATCAACCCCAACAAGGTGGTCCTGGGCACCGGCTTCTACGGCCGCGCCTTCACCGCCACCAGCCCCAACTGCCTCAGCCCAGGCTGCACCTACGAGTCCGGCGCCCCCCGCCAGCCGTGCAGCAACGAGATCAGCGTCATGATCCAGTCCGAGATTGTCGACGTGATGAAGAGGACAGGCCGCACGCCTACCCTTGACAAGGAGGCCGCCGTCAAGATCCTCACGTTTGACAGCAACCAGTGGGTCGGCTTTGACGACGAGGACACGTTCAAGATGAAGGCCGACTTTGCACGCGAGCAGTGCCTCAGCGGAATCATGGTCTGGGCCGTCTCCCAGGATGTATCTGACGGGAAATACTCAAAGGCCATCGCCAAGGCGGCAGGCCGCAAGTTCACATCCGTCCCCGCCCTCGCCATGGAGAGCGACGGCCTCATCGAGACGAGCAAGGCTCATCCCCAGTGCAAGTGGACAAACTGCGGTGAGTCCTGCCCCGGCGGATGGATCCGCATGATGCGCAAGGATAAGGAGGCCCGCAAGAACGAGTACATGGTGGACGGGTCCCACTGCTCCAACGGAGTCCACGAGCTGTGCTGTCCTCCAGATGATGGCCTCCCTACATGCGGATGGTACCAGCACAACAACGGCAAGTGCGACCAGAAGTGCCCCTCGGGGGCCGTCGAGATCGGCTCCCACAGCGGCCACTGCAACAACAGCAAGTACCAGGCCGCGTGCTGCACCACGGGCAGCAAGAGCATGGAGCTTCATGATCAGTGCGACTGGACCGAGTCCCCCATGTGCATGAACGGCGCCTGCTCCAGCGGCCAGAACGAGGTCGCCCGGTCTCCCACCGGCAGCGGCTCGGCCGTGTGCAACGTTGAGGTGTACAACCACCCGTACGGGGACGGCAGGGTCAAGATCCAGGAGCGCAAGCTTTGCTGCGAGGAGGAGGACAACAAGAAGTGGGACGACTGCAAGTGGTACAACAACCTCGGCTTCGGCAAGAACGAGGAGCAGTACTGCCGCAGCGGGTGCCCCAACGACCGCGTGCGCGTCTCGATGGACAAGTACTGGAACAAGGACTGGGACTTTGGCTGCCGCGGAGGAGCGAGGGCCAGATGCTGCATCCCCAAGAGCGCCACCATCACGAAGCGAGAGTCTTCAAAGGATGAGGTCCTCCGTGATGCCTTGACGTCGTTCCTCAAGGAGCCTGTCTGCGCCTCGGACGGCCCCGGCTGGACCTTTTCATCCGTCAGCCGCAGGGATCTCAACATGACCGAGTCTGAGTCGCCCGAGAAGCTAGAGGCAGACCATAGGGAATCCCACGTGCACATGCACAAGCACGGCCATGCGCACGCGCACCACCACCACCACGCGGGACACTCGGACGAGCATCAGGACCGCAGCTTCGAGGCCATCTCGCAGGCGCTGCACGCCCGCCAGGAGAGCTGGGGCAAGTTCCAGCAGGACGAGATCAAGGCCCTCGTGATCGCCCTGCTGTACCGGACCGCCACGTCGAACCAGATGTCCATCTGGGACACGCTCGTGGCCAAGAAGTACTCCAACCTCGAGTGGTCCAAGTTCAGGAAGTGGATCGACGACACGGGCATGCTCATCCAGAAGGGCTACGAGGAGCTGGCCTACCTCATCACCTGCAACATGGCCGACTTCAACTACTGGATGAACAACGACAACAAGGGCAAGTGCGCGTGCGACACGATCTGGTGCTGCCCCGGCGGCGGCTCCTGGTGCTCCGACGAGGAGACGGCCCTCGACGACATTGACAGCGAAGACATCAAGCGGAGGTGGGAGGACGAGGAGGAGACCCTGCACAAGCTCGAGGGGAGGGCACCTGGCGAGCGTCGCCCGTACAAGATCAAGTTGCCCGACGGCACAGAGATTGAGATCGAGAGCGAAGAGGTGAGTGCTCTGGTCGACGTGATGCACAAAAGCTGACCGGCAACACAGTACTATCCCGCCAGCAACAGCTTCTGGTATGCGAACCATCCTGTCTGGAACAACGTGCACATGTACCCCCACGACAAGTGTCTAGAGGTGTACCCCCGCCTCGAGACCTACGGCCCAAAACGCGGCGGCGTCCACTGTGAGTACTCTAGTGAATAAGCTCTCTGCCCCGTGTTCCAAAGCTGACATCGCCAGTCGAGCACATCATTGAGCAAAACACCGTGGCACGCTTCTTCACCCTCGCCATGCGCGGCCTGCTCCCGTCCGGCCGCCGGATGAGGAGCCCCGCCCTCAGCGTCGGCCTCGTCACCCGCACCCTCATCGGCCGGTACAACACCATGCCGCCGCCCATGGTCGGGGGTCAGAACTCGGACAGGCCGGTCCGCCGCATCTTCAACGCCATCGGCAGCCGGTCCAACACGCAGCACGCCGTCATGACCCATGCGGGCATAAACCTGGTCAAGACTGCCGTGAGTCAAGGCCTGTCTAATCCGCAGAATAAAGTAATGCTGACTTGACATGAATAGCTCTGGACTCAAAACACCCGTGGAAGCCGGATAAACCCGTGGATGACGGTCAACAACATGAACGACGCCATGAGGAATCTGAACAACCTCGCAGGGTTCGTGGAGCGGCTCCGCGACGTAAGTGTCTCTCCTTGACTAGAAAGAAAGGAATAGGAAGGTATGCTAACTGTCCAGGCCATCCTCGCCGTCAACTACCTCGCCGACCCCCTCACGTGGAACCGCCTGCTCGCCATCAACTACGACATCCGCGACGAGCTGCGCCGCCTCGAGGGTCTGCACTTTGCCCAGACGGGCATCTCGGAAAACATCGTCGCCGCCTGGGACGAGTTCATGCGCGACCTGCTCCAGCAGACGGTGGCCGCCGCGCGCGACTTTGTCCAGGGCTGGGTCACCACCGCGAGGAACGAGTACCGGGACGACAACGGCGAGAACATCATCGAGCTGCTGGCCGCGCTGAGCACCCTCCTGAGGTATGCTCTCGAGCTGGAGCTGCCGTATCACCAGCTGCCTTAGTCTGGCCTAGGTTATTATCTATGGAACATTACTGCTCTGATTCTATTTAATTGCATTCATGAATGACATGTGTCCAAGTACTAGCATTCCGTGCTGGGATGCCTGGTGTTGTGATAATATCCTAGAAGATATATAGATTAAGACGATACACGCTCCAGGACTCGCACTAGAGCATGCACTCACAGATAGCGATCAGGAAAGGGCGGTCATCAGTAGTGCAAAGGGTCTAGAGGGAGCTTAATAGAGGTTGTCGATAGTTCCAGTAGCCTACTATGAAACAAGTTGTGTGTGACAGATACTACAATTCCCGCCCTCTAGCTCTAGATCTGTTAAAATACACGTCTTATCCTATACTAAAAAGACAAGCCATCGAAAGAAACGTCTCTTCCTGAGACAAATCTCGCTATAACGGCTAACTAGATGATCACCCCGTTACACCAAACCCCCAGACCAAGGGCCTATAGCAATATTCTCCCACCATTTCCATCGCAAACTCGGCATCAATCTTTCAAGCATCACCACCATGTCGAATCCCACGCTGCGACCCGTCAAGGCATGCACAGAATGTAAGCAGTCTAAGGTACATGCTCCCCCTTCGCCAAGAACCCCATGCTGATTGACAAGCTGCGATGCGACTCCAAGGACAAGTTCCCCGATCCTTGCTCGCGGTGCCACGCGAGGCACCTCTTCTGCACCGTGGACGCGACCTTTAAGCGGACGCCTGCGAGAAAGTGAGCAGCTGCGTCATCGGACGCATTCCAGGCTGACCTGCTTAGACGGCTGGAGGCCATGAGCAGGGAGCTTCAGGAGCTGCGTAATCAGAGGGAGGAGGACCATCCGTCTACAAAGGCGGATTCGACGGGCGAATCTGGTTCTTCGACTGTAGAAGAGGATGGCCAGGATGATTTCGGGCTCACCACGACAGTCTCTCTGGACGGTGTGATTATTGATTCGTCAACAGCCGTTGAGGCATTCACAACGTATGCACCACGCTCTCATACTCTTCATAGCTCATCCTGTACAGCTTCGCCTATATATTCCGTCCTCAGCTCCCAATCGTGGCGTCACTGTCCATCAGCCAAGTGTATCAATCACAGTCACTTCTCTTCTGGACCATCATCCTCATCACCAGCTGTCACGTCCCCGGCCAGCAGAGCTCGGAGCTACTCCAGCTTCTGCAGACGCCATACACCAAGATGCTGCAGAGGGAGATTCTCAATGCGCCACTGCCTCTATACAAGATACAGGCTCTGGTGATGCTTTGTCACTGGCCGCTGCCGTGTGAGACGCAGTCCCGCGATGCGAGCTGGCTCTACTGTGGGATTGCCATCCAGGCAGCCCGCTTCATGAGCCTCGACCGACAGCAGACCATCCCGTCACTGAGGAGTCTCGGAGTTGCGTCGGGTAGCATCCGGGCTAGAATCAACACCTGGCTCTGCTGCTTCTATGTCTCTACTTCGTGAGTGGACTTTTTTTAACAAAAAACATATGACTGACGAGAAAAGTCTGAGTTTACACCTAGGCCTTCCACCCCCGATAGATTCCGACCTCGACTTTTCTAGCATCAACTCGTTCCTCCGCCGAAACACCGTTCCGCCTATATTCGCCATGCAAGTCCGCGTGCAGCTCGCCGTCGCAAAGTTCACATACCTCCTCAACCACGACCTCGGCGACGGCGCAAGCTCGTCCTTCATCCGCCTCTTAGACACTGACCTGGACGCCCTGCGATCAGAGATATCCCTCGAGGACGAGCACGTCAGGTCCGTCGAGCTGAGCATCCTCGGCGCAAGGATGCACCTCTACGCACTAATAATCACCCGCGCCGCGCAGACCTCGTCTTCTCGGCAGATCATGCTGAGGAACGCCCTCAACCTTGCCCTCCGCGGCGGTTCCCCCGGAGACGAGGCCCTGATACTGGCCCAGAGGTGTCTCCCAAAGGATCACTACAGACGGCTCGCGTTTGCGACAATCTTTCTCCTAAAGTTCTTCCACCGTGCGGACGCGCCCGACGAGTCTGTGGCAAACCACATCTCCATGGCGCAGAACCTGTTCAAGGCGTGTGCCACCGAGCCGTCGGACGAGTACAGCAGGACGGCAAAGGTGTTTGAGGTGCTCGGAAGGGAAAAGCCAAAGAACGCGGAACCGTCTGGGCTGCGGTTGACACATCGGATGGGTGTGTCCATCGTGTACGACGCAGTGAGCAACGCATCTGAAGCACGTGGCAAGCCTGTCGAGATGGACGACGGGAGTGAGTCGAGGGATCAGGGGAGAGGTCGAGTCGGGGAACCCCATCAGCCTGACTCGAGCGAGTTTCTGAGGGGCTTCTGGAATGATCCCTACCTACATGAGTCTTCTGTCTTATGATGCTCACTCGCTGGATGACCAAGATCCCTGGCAGCACATCTGACAGGCCTAAACTAAACTATGTACAGTGACATCTAACAAGCCTGATTACTAAACTATGTACAGAGGCCTACTTGACGTTTGATAGCCGTCTCATCAAGGAGATAACGCCCACGCTCCCCAGGGCAGCCACAACCGTCATCAACCTCGACCACTGGCGCGTGCCAACTCCAAGAGACGTCTCGCTCGCCAACTTCATGTTTGCAAGCCCAAGATGCTCCTGCGACCCATGGATATCGCTCTCCATGAACCCCCCCGCCGACCTCCTCTCTCCAGACCGCACACGCGGGATCGTCACCTTGAACGACATAGCTGGGTCGAAGAAGCCCGCCCAGATGATGTCGTCTTGAGCTATGCCCAGGGCCTCTGCCACGTTTGCGGCCGAGAGCAGATGTGAGGTCTTGACTGCGCGGTAGTCGGCTCCAGAGTGGAATATTGCGTCGATGGTGATCTCGTATGGACCTGCGTTCTTGGACCGCACGATGCGACACAGATCGGAGAGAGTCTTTGGGTTCTGGACTCGGGAGGTGACCTCTTTAGGCTGAGATGTCTTTGTAGATGGCTTTGGAAGGTCCTGGAGCTGGGTGATGAAGTCCTCATCAGACGACCTGGGTAGTCCCCCGCCGATCTTGGCGACCGTACCTCGCAGCAGGGCACCGCTCATCACCCCCGTGGCGTCAAGACACAGCCGCTCCTCCCCCGGCTCAAGGTCCATGAGATGGTACAGCGAAAACTCTGCACACGGGCCCGTCTCAATCTCCATGAGCCCGCCAATGCCAAACCCAAAGTTGCCGGCCGTTGCCTTTTGCCCAGGATACGGTGCGTGCTGACACGTTAGCTGTGTTGTTTCAAAGCCCTTTCGTCACTCACAATCATGCCGATTCTCGCCTTTGCAGCAACGCTCGTGGCTAGCTGCTGCGTCGGCGCGAGAGCCTCAGCGACGACAAACATCTCCCCTGGACCGGACGCGGTGTGCTGTCCCTTGCCGTAGAGGTGAAAGTCTAGTTTCCAGTCACTTTGTGCGTGCTGTTCGGCGACGTAGCCTTTTACGCGGGCGAGTACGCTGTCGATCTGGGAGATGAGGATATCTGCATCAGTTAGCCCAGAATTTATCAAGGGATAGGCATGTCTTGCAGTCTCTGACGCTGCCGAGGAATATGGACCGGTATCCTACTACCCGTGCGGCCTCCAGCTTCAACTGGTACGGTTTCCCGTCTGCCGCTGATGGTCGGTACCGGCTCCCGCTGACCCTCACGGATCTCCCATCGGATAACTGCTCGTATGTAGACTCTCCGAGATGAAGGGCACCCCCCGGTCCACGGAGCACATCCGGCCTCGTGTTCTCGTAGAGAGTATGCGCAGCGACAGACAGGGGAGTGCAGATGGAATCAGGCGCAGTCGGCCGCACGTCAAACAGACCATCCGCATACACCGTCGACACGGCCCCATGCGACTTTGGGAGAGAGCACTGTCCCCCGCACTCCATGATCTTGCCCATGTGCAGGAACCCTCCTATGCGAGATTGTATGCTCTGGGCGTCGAGGCCATGAACCTGCCGCTTCAGCTGGTGCACGCAGTATGCCACATAGGGGGCTGGATCGTAGGCTCTGCCGCCGATGATGATGTCAAAGTCGGGGTTGGCGTCCATGGCGTCGACGAATGGCTCTGGGCCCATCTGGGCGACTACCCGTGTTGAGGATTCCACGTCTGCGGCTGTAGCTGCAGGGACGCATGGTCCACAGCCATTCACGCGGCCTTGTCTTAGTCTGTCGAGAATTACCGTCTTGTCTATACTGGAGAAGAGCGAGATGGTGTTGAAGCAGTAATTTCTAGGAATATCAGCAATTGTCTCTTATGGGAGAGTACTTACTTATTCTCTGCTGCAATCTCTTCTATTATGTCAGCCATCTCCTTTACATGCTCATCCGTCCCGTCACCCCCCGCAGAGCCGAATATCAGCGGGACGCGAAACCCGTGGACAAGTCCCAGCAGCTTGGTCAGGTCCTTGACGTACGCCGACCGCGGACACGTCATGGATCCGAGGGCGAGCTTCTGCGGTCCGCTGTCGGTCGAGCCAGAGTCTAGGATGATGGCCGTGGGGATGCCGCTCGGGACGAGGCGCGCGAGCTCGTGCCGGGTGAGGGCCTCGTCGAAGCCGTAGCCTAGCATGCCGACGGGCGAGACGATCTGGCAGATTGGTTTGGCCATGGTAAGGAAGTCTATGATTAGGGTCTTGTTGCGCAAGTCGAGGAGATATTTCCCTCTTTAATCACCAACTGCAGAATTCAAGGTGCTCAAGCGGATTTCGCTCTCCGGGGCGAAGTTCGCTCACCCCCTGTCCTGTCAGCTCCGACGGACTTGGCGACTCCTACGGTGCTCAGGACAGCCACTAAACTCACTGAAACGCCCATTGGCCTCAGCCTCAGACTCATGTCCGTAGGATCTCGACGGCTAATCAGCCTCACGCAGCCAAGACCGGGGAGAAGCGATTTTCGCTCCCCATGCCGACGCCCTCTCATTGGCCCCTTCGGACGACGAGCACCAATTATAGTACCTCTGCAATCAGACTCTGCGATGCAACATGGCTGTCCGTAGGGCAGATCGGGTTTCAAAGATTCATCTATTATATAGTTGTTCGTCCTCCTTTGAGTCCTCTTCATCATCATCATCAACATCATCATCATCTCATCATGGACAGCCGAAAAGCCAACGAGATAGCCCCCGACTACGTCGAGCTGGAATCCACCACCTGGCGCCCCATCCCAGACGAAGAACCAACAAGCTACGACCCCGGCGCCCCCCTGGAAGCCTCCCCCTCGAACCACAGCTCCGTAGACGAGCTCGAGCAGCAGCTCCCCCTGGGCCAGGCCCTCCGCCGGTACCCGAAGGTGGCAGGCTGGTGCCTCGGCATGACGGTCGCCATCATCGGGTGGGGCTACGACCTCGCCGTCGTGGGGGCCATCACGGGCGTCGACTCGTTCAAGAACGACTACGGGCAGGAGCACAAGGGCGAGCAGATCATTCCCGCTCAGTGGCTGGCCATGTGGCTTGCTCTCCCGCCGGCGGGTGCAGTCCTGGGCTCTGTCATTGGAGGATCCATGCAGGATGCCATCGGTCGGAGGTTCAGTCTCATGGTCGGGAGCATCGTCTCTGCGATCTCGGTCGCTCTCATATTCTTCTCGTTCCTGCCGCAGAACCAGAACGGTAAACGAGCCATGCTCACGGGCGGGTTGACAATCCAGGGCGTGTCGGTCGGCATCATCAAGACTACATCCCTCACATACGTTTCCGAGAATGCGCCGACTGCCCTTCGAGGACCGGCGATGGCTCTGTTCCCTACATTCACTCTGCTCGGACAGCTCATCGGGGTCATTGTCGTGTTCGTCGTCAACGGCATCCCCGGCGAGACGGGCTACCTCGGTGCTTTCGGCTCTCAGTGGATTCTCGCCGCGGCTCCATTCATCCTGTCGTGCTTCATGCCCGATAGTCCAGCACATCTTCTCCGAAAGGGTCAGGAGGGAAAAGCCATCCGTGCTGCAACGAGGCTCTTCGCCCCCAAGGTGAACCCTCACATAGCGCTCGAAAAGGTCCGGGCGACTATCGAGGAGGAAAAAGCATCGGCTGCGGCATCCGTCTCGTACTGGGCCTGCTTCAAGGGCTCGAACCTGCGCCGCACCCTCATCGTCATCCTGGCCAATGCCATACCCGCCCTCTTTGGCCTGGATCTGCTTTCAAACGCCCCCGTGTTTATGCAGACCGTCGGCATGGCGTCGAGTCCCAGTCTCTTGCTCATGATCGGGGGTGTCGTGGGGGGGATATTCGCCAACGCTGCGGGAATGTGGGTTCTGTCGCGTGCAGGTCGTCGAAGCATCACTCTGGTGTCCATGGGTGCAGCCGGCATTCTCTGGGGAGCCATGGGCGTCTCGGGCTTCTTCAAGGGGGATGTGGCCGTCTGGGTAGCGGGAGGGATCATGATTGCCATCATCGTGGTCTGCGGTCTGGGATGCTGGCCAGCGGGCTACGCCATCATGGGAGAGACGAGCTCGCTGCAGCTCCGTGCCCCGACGCAGGGTCTGGGGGGTGTGGCCGCGCAGGGGTCGTCCATCGCCCTGACCGTCGTGCTGCCCTTCATCTTCAACCCGGACCAGGGCGCCCTCGGTGCGAAGACGGGCTTCGTCTACTGCGGGCTGTGTGCCGTGGGCGTCGTCCTGACCTGGCTGTGGGTGCCCGAGATGAAGGGGCGGAGCATGATCGAGATTGACCACATGTTTGAGCTGGGGCTGCCGACGAGGAAGTTTAAGCACTGGAGGATGGAGGAGCATGTGGCCCAGGAGGCGTCGCCGTTGGCTGCGGGTCGGGAGTAGGGTGTTTATCCAGGTGCTCTTGGACGCCATGATGTAGTTTATTACAGAGTCATTCAGTCGGTTTACGGGTCTGTTTAGATAGTACTGTTTCTAGAAGAGAGAACTCTCAGTCAACATGTTCGCCAGGATGAGGTCCCCATTATTCTCACCATGCCCGTCCTGGTCATCTCTGCTTTCTGCTCGTGCTGGTCCAGGGCATACTTTGCAATGGCTACCAGGTACAATTGCATTATTACAGAGTCCGGTAATAGACCCTCGGTCTTTGTAGGGATGGAATGATAGGTTTGCCCCTAAGACCATTCATCTTAGTTTGCTGCTGGTGTTCTTGACACAGCTGGGGTAACCTGTGCATGTGCACCGCAGAGACAGAAACGTGTCACAGTGGCAGTCGACACAGCATCAGTGCCACTCCCATCCGTTCCCCTGATGATCCTCCGGATACACGGTCAATCCGACCTCTCCCTCAGTCATCATCCCCGCCTACCTTTCCCGCTTGTTCAGTGCCTGTCTGACGAGGGAACTACCCGAGTGTCATGTCTCACATGTGCATACGGCCCGTCCGCCATCTCATCATTGATCTGCACTCCTGGTCCCCCCTGCAGCCAGTGGCCATGTCAAGAATGGGTCCAGGGCGCACGGCATGGAGATCCCGTGTGTGGAATGCCCACATCGTGATGCATTGCGCTGTCTCAGCACAGCTGTTAATCACGGATTCCGTCGAGTCCGGCAATGGATCTCTATCCATAGGTCCAATGTCAATGCAGGCCACAGTTACTCGGCCATAAAGAGACTCTCGTTACACGTGGTGCTGCAGACTGTCCTGAGGAGCTGAGGTCGTGATCTCCCTGAATACGAGCTCATGTGCATCCACATATCTGCATGTTTCTCTTGGCAGCATCGGGGGCTTTTTTGATTCAGTGTTCCTGAGGGCCCTACTTCCGGTGCCTCCCTGGACCTGTCAGAGTGCCGCATGCACCTCTGCCGTGCTCGCTTTCAGGCGTGTCACGGTAGTCTCGGGCTGTTGAACAGGTGAGGATGGATGATTGGACAATTGAATAGCCTGTTGAACTTTGCTCGTGTAATGGCTCTCTTGACAAGCGGGCCAACATCGGCAGTTGATGTTGTCTCATGGCTTCTGCATGTCTGAGAACTCAGAGACACGGATCTCATCAATGACAAAGCCCAGACGACCTGAGTCACTTATAAAGCAGTTGAACCCCGTCAATTCACATCATCACCATCGTCCCAACTCCCAGACAACAGCCAGACACAAACCACCATGACGTTTCTCACAAACACCGACAGGCTCGCCATCTCAACCTCATTTTCCTCCAAACCTCAAGACAGACCCCGCCATGTCAACCGATCTCTCACTCCCGTGGTCTCCCGCCCCCGCCGCGTCGGCAGCTGGCTCCCAGACGACTCCAACATCCTCGTCGACTGGGTCCGCAATCTGGTGGCCTCTGTCGACGTAAAGAGGCGCCGCGGCCCCGATCGGGACTGGCCAGAGGAGATCCGCAATCTCAACACTCTGATCGAGAGCACGCCCGAGCTCCGCATGCTGGCGTCGGCCATGTTTGACGAAATCCCCCGCAAGGAGCCGTATCTCACAGATCCCACTGGGAACAAGCAGGTCCGGAGCTACACGCACATGCTGGACCTCTTCGCCGTCATCATGACGCAGGTTGCACCCGAATGGAGCGACAGTGCCTACAGCGTGGGCCTGATCGGGTTCCCCTTCAACGCCATCCTCGACTGGCCCATGGCTACACAGAGCGGATACGCCTTCTTCCTCAAGCCAGAAGTCAACGCCGCGTTCAAGCCCATCCTCGACTCGTGGAGGGACAATGTCCTCATGACGAGCAGATCACAGTACGTCTTGACCACAGCTCCAAACGGCTGGCTCAGCGACGAGGCGCGGTTCAAGATCGAGGGGGAGACCAACGTCACGGACAATGATGACTTGACGTTTGATCAGCTCTTTGCCTGCGATCCTCACGGTGACCCTGTTCACTGGGGGTTCCGCTCATGGGATGACTTTTTTGTCCGCAAGTTCAAGGACATGGATAGACTCCGACCCGTGGCGTTTGAGGATGACCCGCGATGGATCGTCAGCGCGTGCGAGTCCAAGCCTTTCGGTCTTCAAGCAAACGTGAAAGAGCTCGATACCTTCTGGCTCAAGGGCCAGCCGTACTCTGTCGCCGACATGGTCAACAACCACCCCAACAAGGACACCTTCATCGGCGGGACGGTGTACCAGGCGTTCCTCAGCGCCACTTCGTACCATCGCTGGAACTCCCCCGTCGCGGGGACAATCGTGAGCGCCGAGATCATCGACGGGACGTACTTCTCCGAGCCCACCATCCTGGGCTTCACCAACCCTGACGGCCTGGGCCCGGCTGCTGACGACCAGGCCCAGGGGTACATGGCCCACGTCGCCACCCGCGCGCTCTTCTTCATCGACGCGGGCGATCCCGTCGGCCTGGTCGGCGTCTTGTTCGTCGGCATGGCTGATGTGTCCACCTGCGAGATCCTCAGCTCCATCAAGGACAATCTGCCGTATGATGTCGCCAAGGGGGAGGAGCTGGGCATGTTCCACCACGGGGGGTCGACGTACTGTCTGTTGCTGCGCGAGGGGTTGAAGTTGGCGTGGGTGACTGCTGCGTCTCCGGGGGTGTCGGACCAGAATATTCCTATTAGAAGTGAGCTGGCCTATGCCTATTCTGGGTGATGGAGTTGTTTCGTTTTATTAAAAACCACTGTTGAAACTTGAGTTGTTTATGCGTTTCGACTTTGATTGTGGGTGCTTTAAGCAGTTATAGTAATGAAACGACGCAGTCTGTTTAGAAGCTAAACCAACGGAAACAACGCAGTGGCAGTAGTAAACATGTTCATTTACTCGTTTAAGCTCTCTTGCTGCAGATAAGAGGCATCAGCAGCCGCGCCAAAGAACACAGTTTTTGCACAACAACAGCATCTCAACAAACCCAATGCTGCATTACACCGAGCCTTATAACTCTTCAATATGCACCAATGATGCATATCTAAAGAGGCCACCTTTTCCTCTCAGCAAGAGAGGATAAAAGGGCTGCCTTCTTCCTCAGATCATTCTGACCTGTGTTGACTGATCACTACCTTTAGAAGAGTCTCGGGATTGGTCAGGCAGGGAGTCCACCAAGCAATTGCTCACAGCATTAATTGAAGCGGCATGCTGCCTTGAGGATGCCAGTTCAGCCATGACTCAAGCACAGGGACATCCGGATGTCTGGCGATGATAAGTTAGAAGGGTCCGCAGATATTCCACAGGCATCTTGAGACAAATAGTCGTCAACCACCATATATCCTTTGGTGAAAGGAACTGGCATTACTAGTGGTCCGCACCCGAATGGGGGCATCTTCTCGGGCGAGCTATCACCGAAAGCAGGCTACTTTGTCGATACGTTATGGAAAACACCTTGCTACTCACCGTCACATCCATATTAGCCAGAATAGTTCCCTCTTTGTTCCACCAATCGCGCTCTTCGCTTCCCTGCACATCCCCCACGACCACTTGCAAGTCAGTTCATCCAAGGCTGGCCTCTCCCCGCCCCCGCATTCTCCTCCAGGGCCAAGACAAGCAGCGGCGGGGAGACATGAACAGTTTCCATCCACATTAGCCGTGAGCAGCTCGGGCTGGATAGCTCCGAAGGTGTCGGATACGATGGGGCCGAGGACTGTCCAGTGGCTAGTTTAAATGACGGGCTTCCCTGTATCAGTCAAGCCGCCTGTTATTGTCAACCCACATGTCCTCATCATGCTGGCACTTCACATCAAGAAGCTGGCCCTGCTGGCCGGGCTCATGAGCCCTGCCATCGCAGCTCTGACCTCTTCAGAAAACTCAACGCACATCTCCCTGTCCAGCGACCGACTCGCCGTCGTCCTTGCCAAATCCAGCGGCCACATCATCGACGTGGCACTTGATGGCCAGGACCTGCTCGGACCGCAAGAAGGAAACAAAGGAAAGGGTCCATACCTCGACTGCTCCTGCACTCCGTCAGGGTTTTGGACTCCAGGAGGCACCGCCGATATCAAGCTCGTCAAGGGCACCGACTCGACTGGCACAAAATATGGAGGAATCATCATGAGCGACACCTTCAAGGCTACCAACCAGACCTTGTCGCAGTACTTTTTCCTCAGGGACGGAGAAACGGGGCTGCACGCCTTTTCCCGACTGACGTACTTTAATGCCGGTACTCCTCTCCTAAGAGACCTCGGCGAGATGCGCACGCTGTTCAGGCCAAACACCAAGCTCTGGACACACTTTTCAACGAGCGACGGCAACTACGGATCTCTCCCATCAGCAGAGACCTTCTCCAAGGCCGTCACCGTCCAGGACGCCACCTCTTATGTCGGAGACTCTCCCGAGGACGAATACACGAGCCAGTATTCCGACTACTTTACAAAGTACAGCCTTTCCGAGAGCTGGCGGAACCACGACGTGCACGGAGAATTCAGCGACGGCTCACACAGCGATGACGGCAGCACGTTTGGCGCCTGGCTCGTCCACAACACGCGCGAGTCGTACTACGGGGGTCCGTTGCATTCTGATCTCGTCGTCGACGGCATCGTCTACAATTACATGGTCTCTGGCCACCACGGGGCTCCCCAGCCAAACATCACGCACGGGTTCGACCGTACATGGGGACCTCAGTTCTACTACTTCAACAAGGGGAGTCCGGACGCGACGATTGCCGAGCTGAGGGCCGACGCTGCTCGGTATGCGGACCCAGAATGGAATGCAAAGTTCTATGACGCTGTCGCACGCCACGTTCCCAACTTTATCCCCTCGTCGAAGCGGACAACACTCAAGGGAAAGGTCAAGCTTCCAAAGGGTGCGAAGAAACCCATCATTGTGCTGTCTGAGAACGAGCAGGATTTCCAGCTCAACGTGTTTAATACAAAGTCGCTTCAGTACTGGGCTGAGATTGACAGCTCTGGTAGCTTCAGTATCCCCCGAGTGGTCCAGGGAACGTACCGGGTGACCATCTACGCCGACGGGGTCTTTGGGTGGTTCATCAAGGACAATTTCAAGGTCTCACGGTCAAGATCCAGTGGTCATCAGTTCACGTGGCGAGAGGAGAACGCCGGTCGAGAAGTATGGCGGATCGGCATCCCAGACAAGTCATCGGGGGAATACCTCCATGGGTATGCACCTGATACATCCAAGCCTCTGCAGCCGGAGCAGTATCGCATCTACTGGGGTAAATACGACTACCCCGAGGAATTCCCCGACGGCGTCAACTTCCACGTTGGCAAAAGTGACGAGGCAAAGGACCTCAACTACATCCACTGGTCGTTCTTCCCCGCCAAGGGCAACCACCTCCGATCAGAGAACTACTACGAAAACGTAAACAACTGGACAATCACCTTTGACCTCAGCAAGAGCCAGCTGCGGACAGCCAAGACGGCAACCTTCACCGTGCAGATAGCAGGCACGAGATCACCCAATGGGAATGCCAAGTGGACTCCCTCTGATAGCCCGTGGAGCAACCTGCCGTGGACGGTCAACGTCAACGGGCGATACGAGTCCACGTGGGAGATCCCTTACTGGCGGAGCGGATCTTGCGGTGTTCGGAGCGCCGTGGCCTGTCAGAATATCGAGCACAAGTTTGTCTTTGCGTCTTCGAACCTGCGTCGGGGAAGAAACGAGTTTGTGCTGAGCTTGCCGTTTAATGCTTCAAGTGTTGAGACTGCACTGCTGCCTGACTCTTTGTACGTGCAGTATGATGCTTTGAGGTTGGAGCTGAAGTAGTTGGCAATCTTGGATAAATATATTGCACGAGCAGCAGAGAGTTGGCTATATAGCTTGATGCATGCCCTATTTCCAACAAGACCTCATGCCACCTTGTCAAGATCCGTCCTCTGCTCGACATGTTCCACCGTAGCCTCGACCTTCTCCGTCATCAGCTCCTTGACGCCCCTGAGGCACGCCACAGCGACGATGGCCAAGACTGCAAACGGGATGACACTCGACCAAGCCAGGCGATAAGCGTAGGCATACTGCCACCTGCTCTCCGACACGGCAGCCGCCCAAACCACGCTGTCTGCGCCTTGGACATCGCTGGACCCGATCTGACCTATTGCTAGGGCCTGTAGCAGTGCTGGCACACTATCTTCCGGTAGGCCTGCAGCTACTGCAGCCGCAGCCACGGCGGATGCATAATGTGAAGTTAGGCGCCCGTTGATGATGGCGTCGAGAACAGCCGATCCGAAAGCACCGCCGATAGCCCGAGTGGAAAAGGCGAGGCCCGTGGCTGTAGAGAGGTATGCATGCGGAGCGGTGAACTGGACACAGGCGACAAGGAGTGTCAGGGGTGCCGACTGCCCTATGCCAGTGAGGACATTCAAAACATGCTGGGCAGTGTTCCACGATGGGCTGATGGCAGCGTAGCAGCTTGACCTATATAGACATGATCAGGGGGCGAGAAGCAGGAAATAGAACTCGAGCAGTTGCTTACACGACGAGGAAGAAGGTAAAGGACATGATGAGGGGAGACTTGAGGTCCTTGTACCTGGTCGAGTACAGCATGATGGGTATTGAGAGCCCCAAATTCACCAGGGTGAAGCCGAGGACGCGAACGGAAATCCGCCACGAGTCCGTCTCGAAGCCCAGGTTGAGAATTATCTGAGGCACGATCGCGTTGACAGCCGAGTAGAAGAACCAGCCCTCGACGCCAAAGGCCAAGACGGAGAGGGCAAAGTTTGCGTTTTGTCGGAAGAAGACATGAGCCACAAGTCCATCAACTCTTCCTTTCCACTCTAGAAGCAAGTCAATGTCAATTCCACAGAGGACTCTGTATGGCTTACCGTATAAGCCGAACAGGACAAACAAGACAAGCCCTACAACCAGCGGGGCAATCACATGGACGTCGGACCACGGGTATGTCCCCCCGGACCAGTTCAGAGCCAGCAGCATGAGCGATACGCTGCTGATGAAGAGAAAGGACCCAATGGGGTCACATGCCCAGATGTACTCCCTGATGGACATGCTGGGATACTCTGTTGTCCGCTTCGGGGGCCAGTAGAAGATGAACAGACCTAGAGAGGTGGCACCGTGGAAGACAGCCTGCATCCAAAAGATGTACCTCCATCCAGAAGCGTCGACATTGCTGACGGCTCCAGCACCAAGAGAACCGATGCTATAGATACCTCTCTTGAGCATCGCGGTGATACAAGGCAATAGGAGAACTCACATTCCGCCAATGGCACCGCCGATAAAGGCCAGCCCGTTGGCAATGGCGCGATACTTGAGGGGAAGGATCTCGGAGGGAATAGCCTGGACGATGGCAATCGTGGACAAGGTTGTGCCGATGAGAATTCCCCCGCCGATAAGCATGCTCATGGAAGTTGCCTTTGCCGAGATGACGGCTCCGATAAAGGCTACCAGAGGCGGGACCGATGCGAGATACTTGCGGTCGAGGACATCGGAGAGGCGGCCGACAATGGGGGACAAGACACTCTGCATCAGCAGAGGGCCCTAAGCTGGTCATTAGAGTCATTTCCAAGATTCACATGGCGTTGTGTACCTGGATGATCCATCCTGCGACAGCCCCGTCGCCGAGGTCGCGCACGATGAATGCAATGACAGATCCGGCTGCAACCACCACAAACACCTGGCTCATGATGCTGGAAGATGGTTAGTCGGAATTGACAATATGGTTGAGACGTACGCAAAGCAGGTCCAGAAGACTACAATCTTTGTTCATGTAGGTCAGTAAACGTATCTGATTATTCCTGGGACCCTAGCGCACCCACGATCTCCAGCTGAGCTTGACATGGTAGGCATCCTCCACTGCAGCCTGCTGGATCGGCACCAAGAGGTCTTCGGGATGCGGGTGCGGGGTGCCCTCGTCCATGGCAGAGGGTTTGTCGTCAGAAGTCATCTTTATCATCACTGATGGATTGAATGCCACCTTTTGACAAGGAGCTGAGTTCCCCTCTTATGTTGATCGCCGGCGGTTTAATACACCCGAAGCACCCTCCTCGGCAATTTCCCACCCGCTGTTGGCTTGGGTCGCCGCACATCAGCTGGGCGTGGGCTCGGATTGGCGGAG
>JABFEP010000238.1:0-19364 GCA_013618265.1 Fusarium albidum
ACAAATTGACATCTTCAGATCGTACACTTTTCACACTCCCTCCAGCTTGCCGATATAGATGAGCTATCGTCGCCTGCCGAGCACATACGACCATAGCTCGTAGAGAACACGGGGTCCCGTCTGCTCCCCCTTAGTTAAGCTGCGAAGGGCGGACTAGTAGTTGGGTCGGTGATGACCAGCGAATCCCCGCTGTTGTATGTTTTTTGCCTCTCTAAGCGCCAGAGATAGTAATTTATTCAGCCATATCACGGATAATAATCAAGTATCTCGTTCATCCCTAATCTCAGTGGCCTTCCTTCATTCCCCAAAGCGTAGAACAACCTCGCCGACTCGACATCCGACTCCTGCAACTGCGGCGGCTCCGGTCTGTAATTCATGACGGACATTTCGTTCCTCGGTCCAATCTGCGTGGCTCCAGACTCCCTTTCGAGAGCGAACTCGTGCCTCAGACCGAGCACGTGGCCGAGCTCATGGACAAACACGTTCCACATGCTATTCCTCCAGCCCTTTCGGAAAGCCGCTCTGTACACGTACAGACAGTTCATAGGATTCGAGTTTGGGAAGAAAGCCGACGCCAGGACATCCCCCATCGCACCTCCGTGGCACATAACAAAAGTCGCATCCTCAGGCCGCGACACCCATCTAAAGGTGACGCCGATATTGGCCTGGTTCCACTGCGCGGCTGCTATGGCGAGCTGCTGGGCTGCGTGGGTTGCGTCTTGGAGGGTGTCGAAGCCAGGGCGGAATGCTGCCCATTTGATGACGGAGCCGGGGATCCATCGGGAGCATCCGACGTTGAGTCCGAGGACGATATCAAGAGGCGAGGTGAGACTTGTGGGAATATCCCTCTGGGTCATGCAGATGGGAGTTTCGGCGGCTGGCGTTTCTTCACATGTCGGTGTGGTCACCTCTGTGGGTGGGATGGTCTCGACTGCAGAGTCGAGGTTGTCGGAGGGTTGATGAGGGTTCATGATGTGACTGGGTGTATAAAGCTGCTGTTTTAGTAGAGTGCAGCAAGGCAGATGGACTTTTATATCTTTGATCCAGTGTGTTGGTTGCCTGATCATGGATAAATCTCGATTCTAGAGCTGAAAACGGTGGCGAGGGGAGAATAGCTCCGTGTTCTAGCGGCGGCTTGCACTGATGGGGAATAGCCAAAGCCCAGTGGTCTACCAAAACTTGACCAGAACCGCCAAACTTCAGCCATGCGCTAGATGAGGCTGTACCACGGACTGCCTGAAGTGTAAAAACGATGGCCGTGATCTGAAAACCTGCCATCGGAGCTTGCCCTTCTTGCTAGTAAATGCCCTGCCCATAGTTCAGGCCTCCTGTCTCCAAGGGCGAATTGTCTTCACGTGCATACCAGATTTTTCTCTATAGCAACAGCCGACATCCGGTCGATGATGACTGAGGTCGGAGGTAGGTATCACCGGGCTGACTATTAGGTAGAATATCAGGCCATGATACCAATCTTCTCGAATCCCAGACCAAGAATAGCATAGACAATGAGTTAAAACATGAAAAAGTCAACAGTTGCCACTATAATACAAGTTCCAAGCCCAATCTATCCTGTCCTCTCCAACGTTGTTTGCCCCTGAGAGACTTGCAACCCAATCGCGACCCCATCCTTATCCAGAAGAAAGACAACAGTCGCCTCAACTCCAGCATGAGCCCCGACCTCCTGCCAAGTAATGCACGTCGGTGTGCCCTTGTCCACCGGAGCGCTCCTATCCTGGTACACAGCCACGAACTGATGCCTCGAGCCGTCCTGCACGTTTGTCGGATAAATCCTAAAGTCCAGATGTTCAACCTCGATTGCCAGCTTCTCTGCAGTTCTCGTCCTAACGTCCACATTACCAATGACCAACTTCTGAACTTCCAGACCCGGTCCATCATCCGTCACTTCGAGTACAGCCACACTGCCATTACCTTTATACGTTCCGGCATATCCCAGTGCCAACTCCTTGGCTGCCATGACCATCATGTGTCCGAGAGCCTCGCTGACGATATCAGCATGCACATTGAGATCGAGCTTGCGGTCCTCGACAGTGCTGTCGTGCGCGAGTATCACGAAACCAGCGTCAAAGTCTGGGGCGAGGCCAAAGTAGCTGGCGTACTGCCCGATCGTGCCGGCCTTTGTCAGGGCGTCCACGACGGGGGAGATGGCTGACGATCCGGAACGGTATACTTCCCAGGGGCGACCAACGCCGTTGCGGAGGTTGGATGTGTCCATGTTGGGGTGTAGCCATCGGCGGGTGATGGCGGGGGAAGTGAGCGTCGATGATAGCATGGAGTGGCCGGCACGGGAGAGGTCATTGATGGAGCTGACGACTGAGAGTGCACTGCGATACATGAGTGAAAGTAAGCAAGCAGGATGGTTGAATTACCCGGGCTCGCCAATTTGTGAGGTGTTCAAGCCATCAAGTACAAAAATGTCGGTCATGTCATGGGACAAGACACCGCTGGACGTAATGTTCAGAGGCTGGAAGAGTGTCTTGTCTAGAAGACAAGCCCAGTCGCCGCTGTCCTTTTGCATGGCAAATGCAAGAAGCTGAAAAGCAGCGTATGAAACAACAGGGGTCGTGTCGGGGAGGAACAGAGGTGGTCTCGCAGCAAAGTCGTCCACCAAGGCTAAGAAGGGTGAATATAAAATTCAATACCAGGGGGATCGTAAACTCACATTTCCAGTCGCAGGATTCTCCAACAACGCATGCTTGAGCTGGAATCATGTCAGTTGCAGTATGAACGCGGAAATACAAGGACTTACATTGCCGAGTCAATCCAGAAACCTGACCTGCCAGAGCCCCGATCGTGACATCCCCCCAGGGCACTGTAAAGGGCCCCGTGATATCTGCCAGCTCTGGGAGGTACTCTGTGATTGGCGTCTCCCAGTGGTCACCATTCTGCACCAGCCAGGCGTACACTGTGAAAACCATAGACACGTCCCCAACGGGGAACTTGGTGCTCGACGTGAGGTTGGTCTTTGTCAGGGCCTGGTCCTTGGGAGACGTATAGTGATATTCAAAGATGATGGGATCATCCCTGAAGGACTCTGCGCCTGCGAAAAGGGCCACAGAGAAGGATGTCGTGTTGGGACTGATGGGGCCGTAGTCCTCGCTGCCGCTGTTGAGGATCAAGTCGTCAAAGGTTTTTACAAGCTTCGACTCGAGCTGGGCCAGGGCATCCGAGGGCTCGGAGAAGGATGGCGGAGGGTAGTATGCGCCTATAAGAGGGCATGCTGAGAAGGGAATGTCGTTTTCGTTCTCTTGGGCAGCTGCATGGCCTGAGAGGAGCAGTGCGATGGATAAGGAGAGGGATGGATGCATCTTGGAGGCGGCTTGTAGAAGATGAGGTGAAGAGGGATGAAGTGAGGGACTGGATATTGTCTTGAGCTGCCTTCTTATACTCTTGGGGTTTCTTCATGGACTATCTGGTAGTCCGTATCATGTTGGTCCGTATCTTATCTTGATCCGTGTCTTATTCCGTGTCTTATCTTAGTCCGCCCTTACTCCGTGTCCAACCCCGTGCCGCCAATCTAGAGCCCAAAATCCCACGAAAAGTCAACCGGGTCAGTAAACAAAAACCGACCAATATCCGCTTCCGGACCAAGACACCAGGTATCCTGCACTGTGTCACCGCCCGGGAGCATGTCCGCCGTCACTTGTATCCCCGAGCGGTCCGACTCCCGGGAGAGATACCACTGCTCTAGTCGACCGACACGCTGAGCCAGGCCATCAAACATATGCCCATCAGCCGCGTCATCCGCCGCCGCCGCCTCCAGCCGAAGGATGATCTGCCGCAGCGCGTGAGCCATATCCAGAAACCGACGCAGGAACTGGGCCGATCCAGAGTCACTCCACCTCGCAACCATGAGATCCAGCCGTGCTGCTAGTGAGAGGCCGCAGTAGATGGTGATCCAGCCGATGTTGGACATGGCGGCCTCTTCTCCTGGCGGGAGGACGAGGGCGATGCTGATGAGAGAGCGGGAGGCTGATATACTGCCTGAAAGCCAATCCATGTGGGACGCTTCGTCTTTCAGTGTGTCTTGGAATCTGTCGAGACCGAACGGACTTTCTCGGGGGGATGCTTGGCTGAGGAGGAGCTCAAGAAGGTGGAGTTGAAGAAGTAGTGGTGCTGAAGAAATGAGCAAGTTTCGAAAAAGATTGTCTGATAACTTACGGCTTTCGCTCAGTGGAAATGCCAAGGTGGTCTTGATTTCGACACACTGTTGTCTTATCTGCTGACTCACCGCCAAGAATTGCGCTGCATCATTACTCGCCATATCTTCAACCTTTTCGATAAGAGTCTGCAAGTGGACGATATACTCAAGGTACTTGTCAGTGGGATATTGATTCAGCTGGCCCAGGTGCTCGCAGCACCGCGAAATATACGGCGAATGACAAAAGTGTCGTGACTTTTGCAGAACCACAGATGAGCTAAGAAATATCATCAATAAAGGCTCTATAGTTACCAGAGACTTGCCTGCCTTGAAGATAAATAGTATGCACCGGCTAATGCTCTCATCTCATCGGGACCCCAGTCCGACTCATCCGCGTCCTTTTCGTCAACAGTCCAGAGCTTTGGCCTCCGAGGTCTATCCAGCCGCAGGTCGCTGACGATGCTGGTGGCAAGATGAAGATGCTGCGTATATCTCTTTGGTCGAGGCTGATAGTGAGCCCTGCAATATTCAGCAAAGATATTCACCAAGGCGTCACGCAACGCACCAGGCAAGACGTATCAGGAGGCCTTGCAGTAGGTCTAGATCGCTGAAGCTCCCCTTGGTCACTCTCGCACCTACAGCCTGGTTGAACAGTTCGAATAGTCCTTTTTGAGTTGTCGCCTCTTTGTGGCAAGTAGCTGCCAAGGCGGCCAGACAAGCATAAGGACGGTCCCTGGTCAATTCTTCTAGGGAAATATCCCTTGGAAACACGACAAACGGAAAGTATGGCGTCATCTTTGTTTTAAAAATGTCCAAGAGCATCCTCCCAGTTTCTAATGATAAGAGTCCTTGTTGGAAAGGGTCCAGGACATCTTTGTCGGGTGTCAATCTCGGGGCTCCCATTGGAGATGCAGTTCCAGATCTTGATCTTATAATGTTACAGGTTAGACACTGGACCTAGAATCAAAGACCTCTCACCTGTTCCGACGGATAGTACGCCGCCGACGAGCCGGGCCATACACGCACGTCTTGCCAAGCCGCAAGCACCGGTCGCAGAGCGCAGAGCCCTGCGTCTTGTCACATCGTATCTTTGCGGTAAAGCACGTCTGGCACGTCTGCATCAGAGGGACGGCCAGTTGGTGCCGGTTCGGGGTGCTCATCATTCGTGCGGTGCAGGAGCCAAGGTCTGTCAGACGTATCCCTGTCCTGAGCTCGACTGTTTAGCCTGGTGGCGATGCGTAAGCCGTTGCTCCACAGTGACTGGTGACGTAGAATGGACACGTCTCCGAAACGCCAGCGAATCCAGGTCTGGTGGCTGGCAGGAATGATGGGTAGACTTTTGACTGACGCTTAGGTCTAGGGTGGTTAGCTGCTTCAAGGGACCTACTGGTCACTCTGCTCTTTATCGGATATAACGAATACTATTATCCAAATATCGACGCCTAGGAACTCTGACTGCCTTGAAATAGGATGAATAGTGATAGATTGAGTTGACCTGGGGAAAGAAACAGAAGAATTCAAATCACCCATCTTTACTTGGTGAAATAGAGAAAAGGAATGCCTTGGCAAGTTCTCGGGGATCCCGGCGAGATTCAAACCAAAGAGCAAATCCAGATAACGGAGAACATGACGTTGAGACAGGGACCAACCATCGGAGAGGAAACCTCATGAATGATGGACAATTCGAATGCGACAAGGTTTTACCGACTGGTCAGAGCAGCAGGCTGCATGAGCCCGACTTGATGGACACTCGCGTAATTGGGGCTTGTGGGAGCCCTAGGGCAGGAAGCAGGAAGACTCTGGGCATAGATATCGCCTGGGATCGGAAACATAGCACCTCTGGTTTACCGCAAGAAGAGAGTAAAGTAAGGCTGACGAAGAGAAGGAGCAGTCGGGTGTTATTCCCACTGTACCAGTGTCCTGCTTCTATTGTTCAGGAGGGCTTGGGCAGCCAGTACAGTTGATGTTCTAAAGACTCCGATGCTGTTCCTTGTCGCTGGTCAACTCTGCTGCGTGCCGCTTGTCGACTGTCAGTCGCGGCCGAGTGCGGCCTTTTCGCCATCCAGGTCCACCAGGATCAGCCACGTTGGGTTCGGACAAGATGCCCGATGGAACCGTCTACGGGGTCCATCGCGGGCCTCATTCGTGAACGTGAACCACTGTGTTTCGGACAGGCCGGGAAGAATCATCAATCAACCATCTAGAATTGTTGGCTGTGTTCTGTGTCAAGTGTCAGGTTTCCAGTCATGACCATCGACCGTCAATGACCCAACCCGTGACCATTTCAGAGACACTAAGACAGCAGGTCCGAAAAGCAAGCACACGGCCCAGACCAGGAATTGGCTTGCAGTAGTCGCCTGAGGGGAGCGGATGCCCGAAAAACAACGTGGTGCCCGGAAGGCCATTCGGAATAAACTTGTTCCCCACTTCCGCTTGCGCCGCTTTGTGCTTCCCTCTTGGAAAGCTTCCATCACTCGAGCACAGCTTCCCAAAGTCCTGTTTCTTCCTCTGCAATGAATGCCACGGCGCTGCAGTATCCTTGACGTGCTGCGAGCATCTCGTCCTGATCGTGTTCTATCATCAGTGAGTCTTTTGTTTTTTCTCCGCCTACCCCGGCCGCGTTTCCCCTTTTCCCTCCTTGGGCTATCCTTGATTCAAACTCGCTCGCTTGGCTGTGATATTGCTTCATCGCATTCGCGACGAGCACCAAGCCCAGGCAGAAAACCCCCACGTTCCTCATCGTCTGCCACAATCCACCGCCCCATCTGGTTTGTTCCATCCATTTCTACGGGCACTCTGTCGTCGCTGCCCTACCCGTGTCAGCAGGGTTTCCTGTCACATTCGAGGCAGAGTTGAACTCTCTTCACTCTCATACCCACCACCGACAATTTCTCAAGGCAGCCCTCGTGTTGAAATACTTCTGACACTGCCATCTCAGAAACTCCTCCAGTCCGCGACAGAAGATCACATCCTTCACAAGATGCGTCTCACCAGGTCCAGCAGGTCCCGCGCGGACGTCATATCCAGCAACTCGGATGAGGAGACGATTGTTGCAAGCCCTCCCGCCGCTTCGGATGACTCATTATCCGACACGATTGTCATCCCGGGCGCCGAGGACGAGAACCCTGACCAGGCCTCCGACCGGTCTGGTCAGCCCGTAATCAACCGCTCCGGCCTGCGTCAACGCCGCCATGGCAAGGCCGCCAGGCAGTCAGAGAGTCAGCTTACGGGCAGCACCTCGCCCGGCGTCTCAAAGTCACCTCGCAGACCACGCTCCAAGCCGACAAAGAAGCAGACGCGCCTGACGCCCACGCGCATCAAGGCTTTGGCCGGCCACGAGATCGCCCGCGCCGAGCACGCCCAGGAACGCGCTGACCGCCACGCGAGATGGAGGGAACGGGTGGCCAACTCGGCCATAGCAGAGGAGGTTCTGTATTTCAACCCGTCAGACCACACGGACGGCAGCATCAACGCTGCCGAGTCCAACGAGGGCATCAGGTACGAGCGAAAGGCAAAGGGTCCGTTCACGGGGAAGCTGGTTTCGCAGGGCATCATCGTCACCATCGACGGGGAGGAGCACATCGAGTATCGCGTGCTCGCAAAGCTTTCTTGATTCACATGGTTACACAGTCGGCGTTACGGGGGGCTGCAGCATTTCCCACGCACATCAAAAGGGAAGGCCTTTGTGCTAGATGGGTTGTTTATTCTGGCATTTTAATCAAGTCTCTTTATATCTCATTCATGGTGAAGTTGGCAGTCTGTAGGGTGAGAACGACTGACGTCTAGAATGGGATTTCCCATCAACTGAGGAAGACTCAGTTGCGGTCGCCATAGAAATCAACTATCAGATGATTCCATCAACACACGTGCTGCCTTGTAGCATACTCGGTCGCTAACGCTTTGGCTATTGGCCACCACGACTATCCTAGCGTCTCCTCAGCAAGGCCACGCCAATTGGAACAGCACGACAAGCCTCGCGCGTCTGTGGCGGGGTTTGCGTGACACCAGATCCGTCGGCCAGCTTGTGATGACGTGTCATGAGATTACTCTTGTTGTCTTGGCAATGGCCTGGAAGATGGTCAGCAGGTCCGGGTCCCCTGTAGTCGCTTGTATCTTCCTTGCTGCCCTCAACCCTTTGCTGACCTTGGAGCGATGCACTGCAAACTTCAACTGACAATTCTCCCACAAGAGGGTTCATCTGCTTATGATGCAAGCGTCAGGGACTAGTTTATCGTGGAAGCGACCTGCCCTTGAAGCGCAAAATACTAAATAGTCAGAGACCAGGTTGAATACGAGAGGAGCAGGACTCGCGTCAGCGTCAGCGTCAGCACTGGGTTGTTGTTATCAAGGTTGAAGTGGGGAAGGCTCTTGGAGTTGGCCGGGGGAGAAGAGGGATTCAGACAGGAGCGACATGATCCAGCCAGTCGCTCTCTTATGCGAATATCGACAGACCTTTCTTTGAATCCCTATCTGGAGATGTGATGAATCAACCCTAGATCCCACAAGTCCAGCATCAAGACGCTTATTTCCCAGAGGGTTTCTTTTTGATAACTGCCTCTCAGACATGCAAGTACGGGACCTCCTAGGACCATGTTCTATTTGCACCCTCAATGGCAGGTTCCTTCTTTGAATAACTCCCACTCCCTCAAGATCTTTCAACAGTTCCTCAATCAACCAAGCATACATCCCATAATCGTAGTCCTTATAAACTCAACCAAGCGCCAACCACCAAGCTCACAACCCCATAAACACCCCGTCCCACCGACGCCGCAGAACTGCTCCCGCGAAACGTCTTTGTGTTCTCCGTCACCGCATAGCTATCCGTGTTGAACGTCGAGTTCAGCGAGACACTCCCCACAACCTCTCCCGACTCGAGAAGGATGTGCGTATCGACCGAGTAATCCCTGAGTCCATCCTGAGTGACAAAGATCTGTCTTCCTCCCCTGATCCAGTCCCCGTAACCCCCATAGCCCGTGTGCTGCCCGTAGCACAGGTTAATGCCGTTACCCGTTATCGACATTCCGGGTATCTCGGAATCCCACTTGTAGCACCAGGAATTGCCGTGGTCGTGGCCGTAGAATAGCCCGATGATGCCCCCCGTCGATACAAGAGCCTGCATGAACGGCAGATCCTGATCTCCGTAGGCACAGCTCTCGCTGCTGTCGTCGTCCTCTGCGCACCACCCGTCTCCCTGCTGCACGACAGATTCGTCATTGATGCCAGGATGGAAGTTCTCATCTATACCGACTTCTTTCTGGAACAGCAGCGACGCGTGCACGGGGATATGCACAAATGCAAGAGAAGGTATCTCCCTCCCGTGTTCTTCTACTAGGTCCGCGTTTGTCTCGTTGAACCACTCCACCACGCTGGTGTCAACCCAGTTGGGCTGAGCCCGCCGTCGACCCTGGTAGTAGAATCCGCCGCGGCTATCAAAGAACCACAGGATGAGCTCGGGCGTGCAGTTCTCGGTATTCGTGCAGTTAGATGCGTACACGGGGAGGTAGTAATTCGTGACGCCGGCGTCTATCCCGGATACCATCTTGTCGGTGCGGGAACCAGGCCACATTTGCTCGCGCTCTAGGATATCGTCGCCGTTGATGTTATAGTTGTGATCGTGGTTTCCGTACGTCGATGCCCACGTGAGATTCCGATCAACCATCGGAGCCACAATCTGGTCCATGTAATGGGTGCTGTTCTCGACAAACGTGTCTTCCCCGTTTATGACGTCCCCATTGAGCACCACCAGATCCGGCCGATCAAAGTCCAGCACATCACTCATCACCCTGACCGAGTTGCGGTCGTTTTCCGGACCTGTGCCCGACGGGTCTGCTCCTGTTAGCATGGCTAATTACTTGTCAAATGTGAGACGAACCTTGTGCAAAGTGGAGGTCCGAAAAGACACATATCTGAAAGGTCCCGTCCGCGTTGAACCTTAGCGGATCGAGATTGTCATTGTCTGTCGCGGCTCGACATAGTGTGAACAAGGCCGCCAGGGCAGCTATTCGCAACATGACCGTCCTTGTCATGACCCGTCGGCTGCAACATGGCAAGCAGAGATGAAGAATGGAGGGCCGGGCATGGTCCGAGTATGAGAATTAAAATACTGGGTCGGACTCGGCCACGATGCAAGTGACACAGGCCAAGACGAAGAATAAGGTTTTTGTCAGCCGGTCGCATATATCCGCTAAATCCGCGGGGCTCGGCGCGCGCGGTAGTTGCACTTGCAAGGGGGATGCCACGCGTCGAGATCCCTTGGCGTGAGCGGCCGTATTTGCTAGGGGGGTGTTGGCGAGTACTTTGTATAAGGAGGGGTGGCCACTCGTTGAAAGTATCTCCAATCACGGCGCTATGTGCCCAGGCATATTCAGCTCGTTCAGCCAAGATGATGGCCTTACCTTGGCAGCTTGGCGGCAGGGGCATCGGGCCGATTCTTCCCATGACGCGCGGTTGCATCATTCGATTAGGTTTGGGGTTTAATATCTGCGCAGATCAGATCGTCAGAGTTGTGTATTGCTAATGTTTCTTCCTGAGGGTGTTTGACATTGGTTTAGCATCATCACACGCGTTGTTTCAGAGACACTCATCTTCACGCATGGGGGACATCCGTCACATCAGCCGTCTTCACATATATACAGTGGTCCGCTGAGCTACATACATCGAGTTCCTCAGGCCTTTACTCCGACCGCCTTGTGTGTCGAAACCGCTTTGCAGGCCACTCTGACGCCTTGGGTTGCACACACAATGCCACGTTTGGCTGCGGTTTCAGGCTGAACATGTTCGTCCCTCATCGAGTAGATAACCACTGTCCTGCAAGTCATGTCCACCCCTAGGCACGAACAAGTGAACACATTGCAGCCGCCAAGGGTGGGTATCTAGTGAGGATCAGTTGCTGGGCCAAGCCGCCTCATCCCTCTCAAAAGTGCGACTTGCCAGAACATGGCTTGGCGTTTGCTTCATCAGAGACTGCAGCACGTCTACTTCTTCTTTGGCTTCGTCTTGTCCACCACGTCCACCCACTTGGCGTCAATCCCCCTGCTGGGCAGGACCTCCTTGGCGAGTATCTTGCGCTGGTCTCCCTGCACGACAACCTCCATCACACCAGGCTTCGCACCGGGCGCCTGCCCCACGCTCGCCGACCCGGCGCACTTCTTCTGCAACTCGGGAGCGAGCACCTGCGGGTCGATAAAGAAGGGCTCGAGGTTCGAGATCTTGGTCACCACCTTTGTGCCTGTTCGCTTCTCGATCGTGACGTGGATGTGAGGCGGGGGACCTGCTTTGGGCTTCTGCTCGGATGTGGCCTGGTTCCGCACCATGATGTAGTAGGGCTGGCAGAGATGGGTGTCGTCCAGTACGCGTTTCTGCAGCGCGCTCCGGGAGATGCGTCCCACTGCGAGGACATGGCTGTCGTCCTGGCTGGGGTCGGATCCGAGGATGCTGTTGGCGAGAAAAGGATCGAGCTTGACGCTCGAGGTACCCTGGCCTCCCAAGTCTGGATGCTGCTCGATATACGACTTTAAAGCAGCCGAGATCTGCGACGCGCTGTAGAACTCGGTCTTGGAGGGCAGGAGTGTTGGCACCAGCTTGGAGGATACGCGATAGACGGTTTGAATGGTAAGCTTCTGTCCCAAGGACGCATCACCAGATGAAGCCTGTCCTCCGGATTGGTCCCCGCTGTTGGCTGCTGCCTTGGGCGTTGGTAGGTTGTAGGGCCTGAATGTGAGGACCTGCTGGTCGTCAAAGTCAATGTCGAGAATGACCGTCTCGCCGCCGTTTCGGTCCTTGGACTTGATCAAGAGAATCTTGTCGAGATGCTTGATGAACTTTTTGGTGTTCTTCCACGACGTCTTCTTGATGGTGTAGTGCTGGCTCTGGGACCGGAGGTATGGCTGGATCATCTTGGAGATGAGGAATGATGGCTGGATCGGAAAGACGAAACCGTAGTTGGGTCCTGGCTTGCTCTCCTTGGCCTTGTAGATTGCGTAGAGGAAGGCTTGCTGGAATGCTTCATCAATCTCCCATGTTGCTGGTTCTCGGTCTTGTTCCTCTTGATCGGCCGCCGATTCCTTGCCGTCCTTGGCCGCTGGACCTGCATCATCCAACGAAGCCCCGCCGTTGGCTTCCTCCTGGTCATCCAGCGACAGTTGAGCGACTCCTGCCGTCAACCCTGTCCATCCCTCCACGCTCTCTGGCGGATCCTGTCCTCCGCTTCCGAGTGGTCTCCAGCTCCAGACCTCGTCCCCAGCCCAATGAAGTCCCTTGACTGCGACGCCCTTCTGCCCCTGGAGATTATCTCCCAGGCTGGACACGTCAACCTGGCAGGTCCCAACCCACAAGGGCACCGTATCCTTTCGCATGCCAGCGACAGCGACGACCGATCCCGTCCTTGCTCTCGAGTCCCACTTTGAGTTTTGCGCCTTGATGAGACCAGGGATCATCAGGTCTGAGCCGTGCCTCAGCTTTTCCTCGACGACAAAGTCCGGGGTGTGCAGCAGCGGCAGGATATCAGGGTTGTGCCACAGCGTGTAAACGGTCGGTATCATCCTCGGGTTCTTGCCGGTCTGGAACCAGAGGATCCTCTCTTCCTGGCCAGGATGTGCGCCGACGTAGATTGTGCCGCTTACCAAGGCCGAGTCCGGGCCCGACGTTGTTGTAAAGCGAGCAGAAGAGGTCGAATCTGGTAGGAGGGAGCTGCGGAGCGACGACAGGGTTGGCTGCGCGCCTGATGACGTCGCATTCTCGTCGGGAGACGACTGGGGGATGGGGATCTGATAGTCCCGTATGATCTGGTCCGCCAGTTTGCGACGGTCCGAAGACCGCAGCGGCGCCAGGTTCTTGATCTCGGGCTTCTTCTTGAACATGCTGGGCTGTGTTGCTTCTCCGGTAGAAGGTGTTTCCAGGCGGTCAATTTCGAGGCGGGGCTGTTTTTACCCCGCGGCAGAACTACTCACGCGGTGTCAGGTGACCTCGGCCGGTGACTCAACTCCAGGCTCCTCCAGGCTTCCACGATCCAGCACAGGAAAAGGAAAAGCCGGCTGATAGAGCCTGGGGCCGCCTTTTTCTTCTCCTGTTACCAGTCTCTCCTAAGAAAAAGACTGCACACGTGACGCTTCTTGCAACGAATCGGATCACACCCCCAAGCTCGGGTTCACATACCGAGACCCCAACCCAAGGTATGAAGTCACTTCCCCTCAACGACATTTAATCAACACGGCAACTTGTTTCCATATCATTCACGCCCACAACATGTCCACCCCGAGCCAAGTCCTCAAACAGCCCGTCAAACTGGCCTGTGTTCAAGCCAAGCAACTGGCAGCCGGCGCAGACAAGGCCGCAACCCTCAAAAAGGTCGCTTCTCAGGTCGCAGAAGCCGCCTCGTCCGGCTCCAGGATCATTGTCCTCCCGGAATTCTTCAACTCGCCGTTCGGCAGCGAGCACCTCTCGGCCTACGCAGAGAGGTTGGTGCCATCACCGCCGAGCCGTCAAGAGGCGCCGACGTTCCATGCACTCTCTGCCATGGCCGCCGAGAGCAAAGTGTACCTCATCGGTGGCTCCATCCCTGAATTCGACCCCAGATTAAACAAGCATTACAACACGAGCTTGATCTTTGGACCAGAGGGGGAGTTGCTCGCCATGCATCGCAAGGTGCACCTCTTTGATGTTGATATCCCCGGGAGGGTTTCCTACCGCGAGTCAGCATACCTGGAGCACGGGAACAAGATCACCATGGTCGACCTTCCTGGCTATGGAAAGATAGCCGTTGCCATATGCTACGATGTGCGATTCCCGGAGCTTGCAACTATCGCAGCCAGGAAGGGGGCCTTTGCGCTCGTCTATCCCAGCGCGTTTCCTGTCGCCACGGGATCTCTGCACTGGCGGTTGCTCGCACAGGCGAGAGCTCTCGATAATCAGCTATACGTTATCCTGTGTGGCCCTGCACGAGACACCGGTGCCGATCCCCTCGTCGCTTGGGGGCATAGTCTGGTGGTTGACCCCATGGCTGCCGTGGTGGTCGAGGCGGATGAGTCCGAGACGATCGTCGAGTGCGAGTTGGATCCGCAGGCTATTTCTGGTACGAGGAAGAGTATTCCCGTGAGTACTCAGCGTCGCTTCGATGTGTACTCGGACGTCAGCACAGCGCATGCCCAATTGGAGGACCCGGAACTGGTTGCCTAGGAGGTTCAGAGTGTCTGTATTTACAAGGGTCTGTCATGTGCTTTCAAAACCTGTGTAACCTAGTATCGTCAGATGAATAGCCAACTGCCCCAGACTCGAGCGCAACAAAAGTCCCCTTTTGATTCCTAACCCGAGTTCCCGCTCCAGCCTGAACAGGGCTGCAGAATTACGAGCATGAGCTGAGCGAGGAGCCCACTTTTGAAATCACAGGGCTGAAGGTCGATTTGCCAACTGCCAGGCATGCATATGCAGGCTGACAGAGTCCTTTCAGCTTGGCCAGGGCACGCCGCCAATGGCTACAACTTGCATTTTTGGCCCCCAGAGGACAGCCTCGTAAGGTCCGGCCCAGGGGTTCGTGACTTAGCACCCAACTCGGTAACCCCTGCAAGCGACTATTTAACCAGCCGCATTTCCCTAGGCAGAAGCACATTCTTCACTCCTCACCATCCTTCAATTTACACCGCAAAGTGATCCTCCACCATGGCAGCCGGGTCTGAAAAGTCACTGTCCGAGCTGGAGCAGCAGCTGAAGAACGACGACCGCGACGTCGCAGACCTGTGGAAGGAAGCCCTCAAGAGCTACAAGGGCATTGTGGGGTTCGACCTGGAGCGCAAGTTCGATAATGTCCAGGGCATGCTCGACTACGGCACGGACCAGATGAACAACTTCCACAAGTTCAGGCACGACAAGGGCAAGGTGGACCGCCTGAGGACGCTCTTCGCGTCGAACCTGGACCTCGTGGAGCAGGGCGCCAACCAGGTCATCGCGGCGGCCGCGCCGGCGTTCCCACCGGCGGCGGCCATCGGGACGGCCATGACGTATATGCTGCAGGCGTGCCGCTCCGTGTCAGCCGACTACGACATCGTCATCGTCTTCTTCGACGACATGAACAGCTTCCTCAGCCGGATCACGATCCTCGAGACGAGGCTCCCCAAGCAGGCTTCCTATCAGAACTGCCTGATGGAGGTCTTCACCTCGTTCCTCACAATGTGCGGCTTCGCCCACAAGTACATCGAGCTCGGGCGCTTCAAGAAGTGGATCTCCAACCTGTTCAAGGGCGACGACAGCGAGCTCAGCGGGGCGAGGTCCGGCATGAACAAGAAGCTCGAGCATCTCCAGCAGGCCACAGAGTTTGCCATCCTCGGCAACACCGAGGAGACCCTCAAGATGACGGCCCAGCTCGAGGACAACCAGCGGTCGCACACCGAGATGCTCGAGCAGGTGGGCCACGCCATCGACACCATCCACGAGAACACGGAGAACATCAGAGACGACGTTGCCAAGCTGCTCAAGCTCTTCGGCGCGCAGAAGAAGAAGGAGAACCAGGGGGACAAGCCCCAGGCGAACAAGCCAGCGTCTGCAAACGGCATCCGCAACTCCCTCCCCGTGGTTGGCCAGGACGACCACGAGTACAAGGTCCTCAAGGAGACGCTCCTCCCCGATTCCTGCAGCTGGGTATTCTCAGAGCCAGAGTGGGAGCAGTGGCTCAAGAAGGAGGACGGGTCACGTCCCATCCTGGCCCTCACGGCGCAGCCCGGCGCCGGAAAGAGCCACCTCGCCGCGGCGGTGCACGACAAGCTCGAGCAGAGGGCGAGGGAGGACGACACGGGGCATACCTGTGTTGCTCACTGGTACTTTCGCGAGCAGGAGGACACCTTTGCGCTCTTCCTCTGCGGCATAGTCACCATTGTGAACCAGATCGCCGAGACGAACCCCGCCGTGTGCGAAAAGTTCAACTCCCAGATCGCGAGGGATGACGTCTCGATCGACCCTGGGCTCTGGCAAGACATTGTCAAGCATCTGCTCGGGGCCGTCTTTGAGCAAGACTCCAAGTTCCATCTCTTCGTCGTCTTTGACGGGCTCGACGAGATACGCGACTGGTCCAGCTTCGAGGAGTTTCTGTCCAAGTTTCTCGTCGAGGACAAGCTCAGGATATCGCTCGTGGTTACATCGAGGCCTGACCGCCTGGACGACATTCCCAAGGATGCCGAGCAGGTCCGCATAGAAGCTACCAAGGAGAAGCAGCGTCAGGATCTCAAGGCTCTGATCTGGCATCAGATCAACTCTCTCAACCATCTCAGGAGATTCAGCCGTTATGTCCAGCAGAGAGTTGCCGACAAGGTGGAAGAAGCGTCACCAAGTAGGGTTTTCCTTCGTTTGACCGAGTTCCAAGATACTGACATGCCTAGACATGCTCTACGCCGAACATCTGCTCGTCCGCCTTGACAACCTCGGCCGTGAGGGAGCCGTTCTGAAGGCGCTCGAGCAGAAGAAGCCCGAGGACCTCCACGGCGTGTACGAGACCCATCTCGCCGAGTGCCAGCGCCGCATGCCCGCCAACCACCAGCAGGTCGCCGCCTCGCTCCTCCACTGGATCGCCTTTTCCATGCGGAGCCTGACGCTCACCGAGGTCCAGTCCCTGGTCAAGTATCTATCGCAGGACGACGAGTTCAACCTCGAGGAGATCCCCGAGTTCTTCTCAAAGTTCCTCAGGATCGGAGACCCCGGATACGACGCCGAGCTGCGAGCAAAGCATCAGGCCAGCCAGGCCACGGCGGTGCAGGACCTGAGGCAGGACGGCGACGGCAACGACGACGACATTTACGACGACGGGCCCCTCCCCGTAAAGTTCCAGGAGCGCTCCATGAGGCACTACTTTACAAACAGCTCCCATGGATCTTCTTCCTTCCGATGGGGTCCCTCGGAGGCTCATCGCAGGATCTTCCTCACCTGTGCCAAGCTCTTCCAGCCCTGCCGGACGGAAATCAGAGAGAGCCTGCAGCAGTACTGTGCCCTGGCCCTGATTCCCCATTGGCTAGACATCCAGCTGGACCAGCACACCCCCGCGGAGCAGGTAGAGGTTCTCGAGGTCTTTGCGGAGGCGATGTCCGACAAGACCGGGCTGTCCGAGATGCTGGGCAAGGGCGGCATAGAGTACGAGGATGGGGACACCGCGATAACCGATGTCAGAATACCGGACTGGGCGAAGCTGGTGGAGAAGCCAGAGATCAAGCAGGGGCTCAGTGAGTTCGCCGCCGACTGGTGGCAGCGTGTTGGCCGGGATCCTCCGACGTCTCGTCTGAGTCTGGCCAAGGGGTTTCTCCGTCAGCTGTACGGAGCACTGAATTCGACCGATGCCATCCAGGCATGGGAACGTCTCCGGGGTCTCTTGAAAGTGGTAAGAATTATCTCCTCGGCTGGAACTTTGAAAGACCATGCTGATTCCCGAATAGATTGGTCTGGGCAAGCTCCTTATGGACCAGGCGCATATCAACTTTCCTGATCAATTCGAGGATGAGGAAAAGCCTGACACTGACGGCAGCGAGAAGAACGACAAGGATGCCCAAGAAGACACCTTTGACGAGACTTTAGCCAGTCTAGGTATTCTGCAACTCTTTGGAGATGAGATCAAGCCCGACGCAGGTGCCCACCGTGCAGTGTCCGAGGTTCTCGTCGACAACGGCTACCTCAAGCCAGCCGAGAAGATCTGCAGAGCCGCCCTCGAGCTCTGCAAGCCCAGCAGCGATGAGTGGTACAGAGCTTCTTGCGTGCTCTCCGACATTTTGCTGCAGCAGAGGAAGAAGAAGGAAGCCCACCAGGTCATAGCCGCCGCAGTGGAGGAGCTATCCGCCAACGATGTCCCTCCCCAGCTCAAACGACTTGTCCACACCACGTGTGCGAGGGCCCAGCGGAAGTTACACCATCTGGGTGCCGCCCTCGAATCCTACACGGCGGCCAAGGCTGCCGACCCGGACGGCATCACGCCCGCCGAGGACCTCGTCGGCGAGCTCAAGGTGCTCGACAAGAAGGTGGACAAGACCGAGTTCATCCAGGTGCTCAAGAGCTGGAGCCTCCTCGAGAGGATCACGTGGCTGGCCTCGAACTACGCCGAGGAGGGCGAAGGGAGACATTCTCTGTTCTGCGACATTGCGTGCGAGACAGGCGAGAAGGACTTCATCGTCAGCTTCTACAAAGAAGTGATTAGCTTCCTGGACAACCTCGACGCCGGCACGCCCCTCCGCATAGACCTCGCGCACGTCTACTTTGAAGTCTGCGGGGATTTCGAAAAGGCCCTCGAGACCATGGACGAGGTGTTTGACAGCCACATCACGGGCCTGTGCTTTGCCATCACGGGCATCAACGGAGCGTGGATCCTCGAGCGGGCCATCGACACAATGTCCAACGTCCAAGTCGAGCTGTTCCGCAGATCCCGCGACCCCGCCTACAAAGCAGAGAGGCTTGCTTCCCTCGCTGGACTCATGGAGCGGCCCTTTTCCCTCGACGTTCCCCGGGCTTCTGCCTTTTGCACAGGTCCCCAGCGGGTAGCCCTGGCATACATGTACACGGTCATGGGGCCGGTGACCAAGTTCCAAGAGATGCTGCAGTCTCTTCTGGACGATAGTTTCGCGGGACTCGGCGACTCTGTGGGTTGGAACGACGGCCGGTATCTGTGGATGCTCGCGCAGGCGCTGGCTCTTCTGGGTCGTGTGCTGGGCAACGACGTCAAGATTCGTCGATATGCGAGGATCGTCGGCTCTGCATTCTTCTCACGGCTGAGTAACGTGGATGAAGAAGAGGAAGTCGAGAAGACTGAAGATAAGAAGGAAGATGAGAACAAGAAAGCTGTTGACGACAAAGGAGACTCTGGCACAGACACGGACGACGAGGGGAGCGAGATTGGCGACCCGCCCCAGGACGAGGGAGATCTGATCAACCCCGACGAGGCGCTCTACAGCTGCGGCGGCTTCTGCGAGCCCGTCCGCGAGTTCAAGTGGTGGGGGGACCGCTCGGCGTACCTGTACGTGACCTTTTCGACGTACCTCATCTGCCAGGACTGCCAGGCCGAGTACGAGGCCATCCAGCGCGGCGAGGGGACTTTCAAGGGTCGGCGCTTTCACGGGACAGGGCACGACTTTCTCAAGCTTCCGGTCGAGGGGTGGCGGGGCGTCACGGATGGGGTGTTGACGGTGGAGGGTGATGAGCCGGTTCCTGTGGATGACTTTTTCAAGATGCTGCAGGGTGAGGTGAAGGG
>JABFEP010000240.1:0-28263 GCA_013618265.1 Fusarium albidum
GAGGGCTGGGCTGGGGGCGGGGGACTTTGTGGCGAGTGGGGATGGGTATTCCAAGATGGGGAGTGTTCTGGCGAGGGTGGACTCACTGAGATTAGACTAGAGTTGGAGTATTGTTATAATAACATGGTATAATATTAGGGAATATCCTAGCTGACTCTGACCCATCCCTTACTCTTTAGTGTTATTTATATACCGAGGAGAGCCCCCCTGACAGAACCAAGCTGGACATGCCACAGCCTGTGCTCATTGAGAGCAAAGACCTCTCCCTCACAGCCAAAGCAAAAGTTGGCCACCCCCCCCCNNGCCGTCGCCGCACCCGCTGTACACGTTGCCCTTGGTGTCGCACTTGATGCCGTCGGGGATGCCCGTATCGGCGAGGGCAAAGAGCCGTCTGTTGGCCAAGAACGGATGTCCATGGCGGTGCATAATGTCAAAGGCGTAGCTGCAGGGTGTGTAAGCACGCTGCAGAAAGACTCTGGGGGGGCAATCACTTACATGGAAGATGCCCTGGTGTGGTCGACTGATGGACCACGCACCTGATCCGTATCAGTCACGTACACGGTCGAGTAGTCGGGAGAGAAGCAGATGCCGTTTGGCCGCCCGAGACCATCCGCCACGGCCCTGACGCTCCCGGAGGCAGCATCGTAGCGGTACACAGCGTTGGGGAGGCTCGGCTGCGGCCTGTACCCCTGGTCGTGGCCGTAGGAGGGATCGGTGAACCATGTGCTCCCGTCGGGATGCACGGCCACGTCGTTGACAGAGTTGAACGGCCTCCCCAGATACTCCGTCAGCAGGGGCTGTGTCTTGTGCGGGTGGTCAGTCTGCATTTTGAAGAGGCCGCTGGGGCGGCGTGTCGAGCCCTGCGCGCAAAAGACGATGCCGTCTTGGTGGTTTGTTGCCCCGTTGGCCATGGCGATGACGTCGCAGGTGACCTTCTCTAGGCGAGGCGGCTCGACGTCGAGGGAGACCTTGGAGATCTGGACCGTCTTTTGGCCGTCATGGTCTGTCAGCTGGTTGCTCGTGATGAAAAGTTGTCTGCTGTCCGGGATGAAGACTCCGGCTTCGTGGAATAATGGAGTGTCGGATACGAGAAGTAGCTTGATGGTTGGTGCTGGTCCGAGGATCTGCTGGAACTCGGGTTGGCAGACGAGCCAGGTGTCGATGAGGGACTCTGCCATTGTGATCTGGTGGACGAGTAGAGTCTGGGTGCGGAACTAGCCGCTGGGCCACTGATGCAAAAGTAACAGGACCTGTTATTTAGCACAGGGCTAACAGGGCTTATCCAGCTTCACACTGGAGGTGCATGGTAAGTTGTTGAGTCTGTGGGTCTATGCCCTCGAGACGAGCAGATCCACAGTTGTTGATGATAAATAGACGACTGCGAGTTCACAAACTGGACCAGAGCAAACAGACAAGAAACTTCGGCCATGGAAGACTGGAAGTCGTCGAACCGGCACCTGCAGATCCTCCGGGCCGCAGAGGACGGCCAGTACGGCGTCCTCGCCGCCATCGCCTACAACATGGAGCAGATCCTGGGCCTCGTGCGCGCCGCGGAAAAGGCCCGGTCCCCTCTCATCCTGCAGTTCTTCCCGTGGGCAATCACCTTCTCCGACGGCCTCCTGATACGGGCCGCCGCCGACGCCGCGCAGCGGGCCACGGTGCCCGTGTCGGTGCACCTCGACCACGCGCAGGACGAGGCCCTGATCAAGCTCGCGGCGGACTCGCTCCCGCTGGACAGCATCATGGTCGACATGTCGCACCACGGCAGGGGGGAGAACCTGAGGAGGACGGCAGAGTGGGTGAGGTACTGCAACGACAGGCGCATAGCCACCGAGGCCGAGCCGGGGCGCATAGAGGGCGGCGAGGACGGCGTCGACGACACGGCGGGGCTGGAGGCCAGCAAGACGACGCCGGAGGAGGTCGACCTGTTTGTTGCCACGGGCGTGGATGCCCTGGCGCCGGCGTTTGGCAACGTGCACGGAGAGTATGGGCCGAGGGGTCCGCAGCTCGACTTTGAGAGGTCAGCATTCAGTACCAAATCATGAACACTCAATGAATATAAGACTGCTGACGGATTGTCAGATTCCAACTGGTCAAGAAGACGCTCGACGGAAGAGCGCGCATCGCCCTCCACGGCACCAACGGCTTCCCGCCCGACCTGATGCGCAGGTGCATCGAGGCAGGGGCGACAAAGATCAACGTCAACAGGGCCGTCCTCGACGACTACTACGCCCACCTCAGGTCCGGGGCCGCCGCCGCAAAGCCCCACACGACGCTCATGGAGGAGGGGGTCCAGAGGGTGGTTGACCAGACGGTCCGGTGGATGGACATTGTCGGGTCATCCGGCAGGGTCTAGCTAGTCTGCGTGCCAGATGCCGCTCAGCTCGCGGCCGAGGGAATAGCTCGGCCAGCCTGCCCGCTGGCTGGCCGCGTCGAGATACTCCAAGACAGCAGCCCGCTGGGCATCTCCCTCAATCACCATGCCCGCTACATGTGTCAGTGTATGCAAGATAGTCAGGATTCTGAAGTTTACCTATAAAGACGCACTGCGAGGATGTCACGCTAGAGGCGTAGTCGGTGCGGCTCACGGCAATGCCGCAGACCGTGCTCGCCCACTTCCTGAGCATCCTCTGTCTCTCGTGATACTCTTGCAGGCCCCCGTGCCACGGTCGGTGCAGGTGCAGCAGGATGAGGGAGCAGTAGTAGAGCTGCATGGCTACCCCTGGATGGACTTAGTCACAGCCGTCGATAGAGAGTGTACCACTGACCAAACGCGGCTGGCTGGATCCAGACGGCTGAAAAGGCACTCTCCTGCTCGGGATGCCCCGCCGGCAGAGGATCGAACTCGACGGTGAGATGCGACTTCCAGTGCTGCAGCTGCTGCAGCAGGAGAGCGGCCTCGTGGGCGCTGCGCTTGCCGGCGCAGAAGCCGACGACGTGGGCAAAGTTGTACACGGCCCTGGCGGCCACCTGCGCCGGCGTCAGCTCCGCGAGCGGCCTCGTCGGCCGCCAGAACGTAAAGGGCTTCCTCCCTTCGCGGAACGCCGCCCACACGTCCTGGCACAGCCACGCCCACCACACGGCCTGCCGGAGGCCGCCCGAGTCGCCGTGGATGACCTGCGACCGCTGGATCCAGAAGACGCCCTTGAGGTGCTTCTCCCAGTCGGCGCTCGAGCCGTCGAGCATCTCGTACGACGAGATGATGATGGCGCTCGCCAGGAGCTCCAGGCTGGTCTGGTACGTCTCGTGCCCCATGGCCTTTTGGCTGTAGTGCAGCGTCTTCCAGTAGTATCCTATCGTGTCGTTGGGGTCGGGCCGGTACATGTGGCCGTCGTGGTGGACCATGCCGAGGTGGCGGGCCGAGAGTGCCAGCACGGCGTTCATCAACCCGATGTTGTACAGCTGAGAGCACAGTCTGTTAGCATACAAGAGCAGAAAGGAACTGGGGAATGTACCGCGAGATGAGGCACCAGAGTCCCAAACGGCCTCTGCGGCTCAAAGAGATCCATCTTGCAGATGTTAGCCCACGGCCTTCCCTATTGCCATCAAGTACTCACCCACCGGCTGATGTGCTGGGTGAAGTGCCTAAACAGAACATGCTCCTGCGGCTGCAGACTTATCGGCTCCGGCGCCTGCCAGAGCTGCCTGTCCCCCGAGACACCGCTCCCACGCTCCTGCAGGTACGCGTTCCGCGCCGAGTCGTCCTTGGCCGTCGGGGTCGCCGGGGTATCATCGGCTGCCGTCTGGGAGGTGATAGCGTTGCCGAATACGTCTGGGTGGCCATTCTCGTCCACGTCTGGAAAGGGCCCGTGGTTTGTGGTCGCGTCGCCGATCAGCAGGTCCAGCCATCTGAGGGCGAGGGGCTCGGGCCCGTGGCTCGCCCCGGAGTCGGGCGTGCTGTGGTATGCAAAAGGTGCCGCCGCCTGCTGGGAGGACCCCTGAGTCTGGGTCGGGGACAGCAGCTCCTGCATGAGGAGGGAGTGGGACTGAGGGAGGTGGTACAGTGCGCAAGTCCCCGGCTCCATGTCGCAGTCCGTCTGACGGCCCGAGCTGCCATGGTACACGGCAGAAGCCTCCATACCCTGCCCAGCAGCCATGTCGAGGACCTGATCCTGCAGAGCAAAGCCTGGACCGTCGTCGAGGGCAGCGTCTGCAGCCGGCGAGTCCTGTGTCCACTGCACTGGCTCAGAACGCAGAGGCTCTTGCTCTGGATTAATAGACGCTGGAGACGTGGTTACTGCAGCGTGGAGCGTGTGGTTTCCTTGATCATCCTGGTCACCTTGGGGGTCGACCGCGGTTGGTTCCTGCGAGTCGCTTGCGTCAATCTGCTCATTCTCGTGTCGAGCGCCCCCTTCTGTTACTGGCCGACGGGCCAAATACACGCAATCGGCCTTTTTGCGGACGCATCCTCCGCAGCGAGGTCTGCCCTCGTCGCACTTGACGTGTCGTCGGCGGCATGTCAGGCTGCAACATGTCAATGACTCGCCGAGTAGAGTTTTGGATGCTCCACGGCCTCCGACTTACCATCCTGTTGTCTTGCGCAGACCTTTTCCACGTGACAGTCGGCCTCGGGTGAACCGACGGTGTTCCTTGTTCTCCTCCATGCACATGAATCGGGACAAGAGGTGCTGGGGTTGGAGAGAGTGAAAGGAGGAGAGTCTGGGGTGAGAAGGACTACACAAGTTGACCCGTTTTAGAGAAGCATCTCCGGAACAATGAGGACCCGAGCAGACAGACGAGGTCTGCTCTTGACATGCACACTTAAGCTTCCCTGGACTATGAAATGCCGATTGCCGGCTCTTGAGCACCGCTACTTGACTATTGAAGATGCACATACATGCCCCCGTCCACCAGCAGCTGCGCCCCCGTCACAAACCCGCTCAGCTTGTCGGAACCGAGGAAGACGGCCGGGCCTGCCAGATCCTCGGGCCTTCCCACCCGGCCCCACGGGATGCGACTCTCCAGATACCTGCGCTTCTCGTCGTCCGCCATGTCGCGGTCGGCCAGCTGCGTGTGGATGGTGCCCGGCAGGAGGGCGTTGACTCTGATCCTGTCCTTTGCCAGGGCGATGGCCATGGACTGGGTCATTGAGAGGAGGGCGGCCTTTGACGGGGTGTAGTGGACCTGGAGACGGCCTCCGACGAGCGCGCTGATGGAGGAGATCCCGATGATGGAACCCCCCCTGCCTTGCTTGACCATCTGTCTGGCTGCGGCCTGGCATGCGTAAAAGGCCCCGTTGACGTTGACACGCATGGACGTGTCAAACGTGTCTTTTTCGATGCTGCCAGGATGAGCAAGACTGATGAAATAGACTAGATGGGATTAGACACATACTCGAGGAATTCACACGCCTTGAAGATGCCCGCATTGGCGACAAACACGTCCAGCCCTCCCCATCGCTCAACTGCCTCGGCCACAAGAGTCTTGCCGGTTTCCGGATCCGTCACGTCCCCCGCGACCTCGAGCAGTTCCCCCGCCGGCGAGCCCTCTGGCGCCTCGCTGCGCAGCCGTCTGGCCTCGTCCACGAGGCTCTGCCGGAGGGGCTCGTCCTTGGAGAGGCCGAGATGGTTGACGGCCACGTTGGATCCTTGGCGGAGGTACTCGAGGGCGATGGCACGGCCGATTCCTGTCGTGCCGCCGGTGATGGCGGCCGTCTTGCCGGCTAGTAGTCGTATGGCGCTCATGCTTACGATGACTTGAGTGGGAGAAACAGTGTCGTTCAGATGGGCGAGCAGAGTTGATGACGGAATTGCTACTGACCCCTGTCTGTCGTTTCTTAAAATGCTTGCCTCCCTCGAGACGAGGGCAACATCCCTCTCGATTGGCCAATGGCATGAGCATCCAGGGGTGGGTCAAGCTGCAAGCACGCGCGGTGTACAGACCAGACACTTACATGTAGGCATCTGTCCATCTTGATCGGCCATCATATATCTGCAGAATGCCCTCGCTGAATTTCTCTCCATTGTTCAACACACACCACAGCAATGAGTCCATCCGCCGAATCAAACGCCTCCATCCAGCATGAGACCAAGGTCACCCTGAGCGGCAAGGTCATCGCGGGTAAAGTGATACCAGCATCTAGATTCTAGACGCCATCAACTGCTGACATGCCCAGTCACCGGCGCCAACCGCGGCATCGGCCTCGGAGTCGCCGAGTCCTGCCTGGACAACGGCGCCGCATGCGTCTACTCGATCGACTACGCCACCCCCGGCGACGAGTTCGCAGCCGCCCAGAAGCGATGGCCCGCCGGCAAGCTCAAGGCCATCCAGGCCGACGTGACCAACGAGGCCACGGTCACGGCGGCCGTTGACCAGATCGTCGAGGAGAGCGGTGCGCTCCACGGCATGGTGGTCAACGCCGGGAGGACAAACCACAAGGCCGCCCTGGACTTTACCGAGGAGGAGATCCACGCGCTGTTCAACATCAACGTAGGTGCAAGAACCCAGTCTGCCGCTCAGAATGACCAACAGTGCTCTAGCTGTTTGGTGCGTTTTACTGCGCCCGCGCTGCTGCCAGGGCGTTTATCAAGCTGGGCATTAAAGGCGCCGTCGTCTTTACAGCATCGATGGCTTCCTACCGCCCCAACAAGGTGAGCCATACAGTCCCTACTGTCTGGTGCCAACAAGGCTGACCTGCAGCGTGTCCCCTCTGCTCCGTACGGCGCGTCCAAGGCCGGGGTCCGCAACATGACGCACACGCTCGCCATGGAGTGGGCAGAGCACGGCATCCGCGTCAACTCTGTGTCGCCCGGCCTCGTCGAGACGGCCATGACGTACTGGGTGCCGCAGCAGCCTGACTGGGAGCAGCAGCTCAGGTACTACGGCGGCATGCCGCGGCTCGCCCAGATCCAGGAGCTCGGCGGCGCGTACGTCTACCTGCTGAGCGACGCGGCGAGCTACACCACGTCTATCGACATACCGGTCAATGGTGTCATTGGGAGTAAGTGGCCGCTCTGAATTCTTTGGATGGAGCTGACGTTGCATAGTTTGTTAGGAGTCGTGAGAGAGGAAGGGAGGGAATAACTGGGATACTTCCATAGCTAGGATCACTGTTGCCTCGCTTTAATGCCGACTCTTGACATCTATCAATCACCAGTGAAGTTCCATGCCTAATTGAATCTGCACGTTGGGGTCTTAGTTTTGTCAACTCACACCCGCTGTCCCTGTCTTGTCACTTAGCCATTGTCTACTGCACAGAGTCTGGTTTAGCACCTCTAAACCTAGACTAGTTAACTTATACTAACTTAAGTTAATTAAAAGACGCTTCTTAATTTTATATTTAACTATAACTAACTTAGCTTGAAAGAAGGTCTTAAGCTAATAGTGCATGAATTATAGACGCAGCCGTCTAAACTAACTTGCAGCACCCTCTATTATCCCTCTAGTAACCAACAGCAGCCCTGAGATGCAATTTCCAACTACTCTACCATCTTCACCCCTATCGTACCAGTCTACGGCAACGTGAGCCCCCCATCGACAACCACGTTAGAACCCGTCATATACGTCGAAGCGTCGCTCGCTAGAAACGTATAAATCTATACACCAGGGTCAGCACCAGGGCAGGGCAGTGCAGCAAAACTAGGGACATACGCCTTTCAACTCTTGCGGCAGACAGGTCCGACCACCTGGGATCATGCCCAGCCACTTTTCCATCAACTCCTTGGGCTGTTTCGTAATCACTATACAGGTCAGCGCTTGTGTCAACAAGTAGTGTGCTCCTCCAGAGTGACTCACTCTCTGTATGGACATATCCTGGGGAAACACAGTTCACACGCGCAAAGTCGGCCCACTCGACGGCCAGCGACTTTGCCAGCAGCAGAGCCCCCGCCTTGGAAGCGTTGTAGGCCGCCTGCGTCTGCGGCACGTTGACCAGCCCCGCGCTCACCGACGCCGTGACGATGAGGTTCCCCTTTCCCTGCCTCTTGAAGATCCTCCCCGCGGGCATGGTCGTCCACATGACGCCGTCGTAGTTGACCCTGTTGATGTGCTCCCACGTGTCGGCCGTGTACTCGAGGGACGGCACATTCCGGCACACCCCCGCGTTGGCAACCATGATGTCCAGACGGCCTCCCCCAAAGGTTTCGACGATGTGCTCAATCGTCTCCTGGATCTTCACTCTGTCCGACACATCCGACCTGTAGGCTTGGACGCGGCGACCCGTGCGGCTGGATATCTCTGCTGCGACGGCGTCGGCGTCGGCGCTGCTGCGATGGACAGAGGCCACGTCGGCGCCGGCCTCGGCGAGCGCCGTGACGACCTGGAGGCCGATGCCCCGGGAGCCTCCCGTCACGATGGCGATCTTGCCGGCCAGGGAGAACTGCGAGAGGACTGGGGCGTCCAGATTCTCGGGGAATTTGAGAGGCATGTCTGATGGTGCTGAATGAACGACAGCTCATGACTTTGTCAACTATTCATATCTACCATGGCCCCCTTTGTCTTCCGATCCAGCTCATTCCTCATGTCTACACGACTCGGCTAGAGGGATACTATTCAGCTCGGCAATTGACAAATCCCTCAACCCTCTGCTCGTCTCGAGGGTCGGAAGGAGCGCTAATGGGACCCGAGTCATCAAGCGGATCATGCTCCGCCCCCAAAAGTCCCCTGACGAAAGACCCAGACCCCAGAATTAGCCAGGCTGGAAACAGGTAGCGTCGACCCCGGATCAGAGTGCATAGGTTCATGAGTTCATGGGTTCATGGTGCTGGTGTAGAGACCCCGGATTTCGGGGCCCCAAGCTCATCCGCCGACTGGCGAGTACATATAAATGTGCCTATCGCTGCTTGTTACAGAACCACTATAATACTTATCAGAACACATCTAGTCTGTTTCCCCGAAATGCCCTTCTTGTCAGTAGACCAGACGCAGCCGTGGATGGTGGCAGCGCGGCTGCAGAAGCGATCGCTTCTAGTAGCCGTCAACACGCTAGCCGGCATGTCCATCTTCTTCTTCGGTACGCCTCTAGTCCTCTATCCACGTCTCAGACTAACATGTTTCAACATGCTACGACCAAGGCCTCATGGGAGGCGTGAACCAGAGCACCGACTACATCTACCGCATGGGCCTGGGCCACTTCGACCAGGACGGAAGCCCCGTCATCACGGAGACGCTCCTCCAGGGCGGCATCATGGCCATCTTCTACCTCGGCACCATGGTGGGCTGTCTCGCGGGCGGCTCATTCGGCGACAGATACGGACGCATCGGGACCGTGGGGCTCGGCGCGGCGTGGGCCATATTCGGCGCGGCGTGGGCCATATTCGGCGCGGCGCTCCAGTCCGCGGCCACGAACCCGTCCTGGATGCTCGGCTCCCGCTTCGTCAACGGCATCGGCACGGGGATCCTCAACGGCATCGTGCCGGCCTGGGCATCGGAGCTGTCCGACCACAGCAGCAGGGGCACCTTCATCGCCATGGAGTTCACGCTCAACATCTTTGGGGTCGTGGTCGCCTACTGGCTCGCCTACGGGGTGAGCTTCATCGACGGCGGCGCCTCCGAGATCAGGTGGCGGCTCCCCGTGGCGTTCCAGATCCTGCCGCTGGTGTTCCTCCTCGCGGCGTGCTGGGCGTTCCCCGAGTCGCCCCGGTGGCTGGTCAAGGCCGGGCGCAACGACGAGGCCCTGTACGTGCTCGGACGGGTCAGAGGTGAGGACGGCGCCGCGGCAGAGGCCGAGTTCAACGATATCCGCAGGGCCATCGAGCTCGAGAGATGCTCCGAGGGGACGTCCTACACCCACATGCTGCTCGGGATCAACGCCGGGGAGCTCCATACTGCTCGTCGCGTGCAGCTGGTGGTCTGGCTGCAGATCATCCAATGCTGGACGGGCATCGCCGGAGTGACAATGTACGGGCCGAGTAAGTTCCACACCCTCCCCCCCTTTTTCGGACTCTTGTACTTATAGCAGGCTAGCAATCTTTCGCATCGCCGGCTTTGGCCCCGGCAAGACCCAGTGGGTTGCTGGGCTGAACAACATCTTCTACATGTTGGCCACGCTCATCTGCGTCTATACCATCGATCGCATCGGCCGCAGGTGGACTCTCTACTGGGGCTCCGTCGGGCAGGGGATAGCCATGTTCCTCGTCGGCGGTCTCTCCCGGGGCGGCCTCGACGCCAGGGAGGCCGGCGACGTCGGTGTCGCGAACCAGTGGGGAGCTGCTGCGGCCGCCATGGTGTACCTGTACACGTTCATCTTCGGGGCCACCTGGCTTACTGTCCCTTGGCTGTATCCGGCCGAGATCTTCCCCATCCATATTCGCGCAAAGGGTAACTCCTGGGGCGTTCTTGGATGGAGCATAGGAAATGGGTAAGACCTGCGCATCTCGAACCTTGTCTCTGAAGTAGGCTGATGGTTTGGTCCCAGAACACTTACTCTGTTGCTTCCATACATTGTCGGCGCAATCAATGAGAAGATGATGTATATTTTCGGAGTCGTCAACGTCCTCAGCATCCCGATTGGTACGTTTATCAACAGGCATGCAATCTCGCACATGTGCTGACGCCAACGTACAGTATACGCTCTCTATCCCGAGTCCAATCAGCGAACACTGGAAGAGATGGACTTTCTGTTTGCTGCCCCGACGCCTTGGGCCTGGGACGCGGAGAAGACGTTTGCGAGGCTCAAGGGGGAGAGGGACGGGCTTGGTGACGGGGGCAAGACGGAGCACCGTTCTAGCCCAGCCGAGTTTGTTGAGAGCGTGTGAGCGGAAGACACTTGTTGACTAGTAGATATTGCATCTACTATCATTGACTACATGATTGAAAACACACCATTTCTTGTCTGCCCTGGGAATTACTGCCGCAGATGAAGACATCAGCAGCCATACTAGAGAACACATTTTTTACACAATGACAGCATCTCAACTCTGCCCTGGGGGTTAATATCATTCTTTAATGCAGACCATCGGGGAGCAGCAGCACTGGTAGACTATCCGAACTGCTTTCACCGCCTATATCAACTACCATGTTTACCAGTATCAAGAACACGTCTATTAAATACCCCCCTTGTCAGTGAGTCCGTCCATCCTTGGTCCCCCCGATACCCTCCAGATCGCTGTACAGTCTCCACCGATAATCAAGGCTGGGGTCGTTGAACCGCGCCTTGATGTCAAGCGCCTCTATAGCCCGTACATCCTCATCCTCGATCTGGAAATCGGCCTCGACATTCTCCCTGATCTGCCAGTCGACCGTGCTCTTGGGGATGACGGAGCGGCCGCTGCTGACGCCCCACGCCAGCACGATCTGCACGGCGCTCTTGCCGTACTTGCGGCCGAGATCCCGCAGGAGCGGCTGGTCGATGACTCGCGTCATGTGCGACACGTCCTTGCTCCATCCCGTGGCGCGGTAAAAGTCGTTCATGTTGCCGAGGGGGCTGAACTGGACGACGTGGATCCCCCGGGAGCGGAGCCACGCGTTGAACCCCTTCTGCTGCAGATACGGGTGCACCTCCATCTGATGAACGGCGGGGACCTAAGAGTTCACACAAGTTAGATACACCAGTGATGAAAGAGACTGATCCGACGTACCACGGAGCACTCCCTGATCAAGGTCTCGACCTCCCCCCTGCTAAAGTTGGAGACACCAATGGCCCTTGTCTTTCCCGTCTTGACCAGCTCCTCCATGGCCTTCCACGTGTCCACAAAGGAAGTCTCGCCGTGGACCATCTTGCCGCTGCTGTCGCGGGGGAAGCGATCCTCCCCCCTCGCAAACGTGCAGGGGTAATGCATCATCAGCAGGTCGACGTACGGCGTGTCGAGATCCGCGAGCGACTCGTCCAGCGCCCCCTCCACGTCGTCAGGGTGGAAGCTGCTGCACCACAGCTTCGTCCCGAGGAAGATGTCCTCCCGGGGAACGCCGCTGCTCCTGATGCCCCTGCCGACCTGCTTCTCCACGTCGTACACCCTCGCCGTGTCGATGAGGCGCAGTCCCGCCCCGAGAGCTCGCGAGACGGCGTCCTCCTGAGCATCGGCATCTTGAAACGTCCCGAACCCGATCGCTGGGATGGAGGCGCCCGTGTTGAGCTTGAATCGCGTCTGCTCCGTGCCGATGCATCTGGCCTGTTGTCTTTGGAGGTTGGACATGGCCAGAGTTGAGGCCCGTGGGACGCGCCCGAGCTGGGATCTGAGGGCATACATTGGTGGCAAAATTGGCTGGCCTGGTGTATAGTGAGAATGCTATTGGAAAAACTAGGTGGTCAAGTCTCTTAAGGACTCGTCCCTAGCATACCGGTACCGGCAGGCCAGAGGGCTCACTCGGCACGACCACCACAGGTTACAGCGGGGTGGGCCATGTCCCTCGTCACGGGGGACGACCAACCAGTCATGCCATGATAGCCAGAGTGGGCTTCTCTGCAAACCGTCAACGCCCTCCCGCTTCCAACTTGCTGCACATCAAGACATGATAGGTTGACATGTCCCCGGTGCAAGTCACCAGCAGATATCCTGGCCCGTCTGTCGCAGTTCCCTGGCTGATAGATCGAGATGCTGCTGGCTCCTCGGCTTTGAGTCTCTTCCAACCGTGGTCTTCCCCCTCAGGTTGGCCTAAACTGAGTGGCTTCGGGGGTTCTGTCTTTGAGACATTAATATCTCTTGGACCCAAATTACTTCCCATGCTCTTATAGAGATCACTGAGCGAGAGCCAGGCTTGGCCAGGCTTGTCTACTTCCAAGTGTCCCAGGACACCCCAAGGTCAACTTGGACGAGAAGGCAATTCAAGGGGCTCCCTAAAGATGTCACCGTTTAATAATTTCCCTCTCTGCTTGGCCCACCCGGATGACATGGCCTGCGCCTCTTTCCAAGTAATACACGTTTACGGTCCAGTCCACGGCACTCACAAGGAGAGTGAGCCCGAAGCTATCTCTTATCTTGTTGAGAAGCTAAAGATATGCCCTGTCGGCATTGCATCCTTTCAGGGGTGCCCTCACTTTTGCATCTGGCCATAGCTTCACACTTGTGCAGTCTGGCCCCGAGTTGACATCAGCTCGGCTGCCTTGTCATTATTTCTCATGCTCCAGTTGCCCTCTGGTCTAGTTGTCCACGGCTCTTTACTAAATTCACACGGACATACTCAGAGGTTCTCTCAGAACCCATCTAGCCTGAGAATCTACGACGGCTGGATCAAGTTGGGGGGCTGCCACTGCAGTAAAAGGCACGCGGTTCATGGCCGATAGAGTCAAATTCGGGTGTTTTCGATAACCATACTGACTACCCTTGCTCGTATTAGAGAAAAATACATGAAAGGCGTTGACCAACAATCTTGTTCCGCCGTCATCCATTGTCCACATCAGTGAACCCACCATATCCGACACCAGTTAACTTCCTCGATCCGCCCCAGCAGGCCTGCTGATCTCACATTTCTAAGCACACGCTCTCCCCGACGACGCAGGATAATGGTTTCTGCACGCCGGATCTGCGCAGGTCTCGGAAACGCCATGGGTGCCCTCCCACTCGTACGAGGTACGGTCTACCTAGAGCGTGGAGCCAGTTTTGAGCGGGGAGCCCGCCCAAAGGAATCGATCGTTTATACCGAAACTGCAGACAAGACACGTCTCCTTCTTGGCAATAGCTAACATGGGAACCGCCACGGTACCGGATGCTGGCAAAACCCAGCCCGTCGTTGTCCAGGCAGTCGCGCTCGTTCTCGCAATCTGCCATCTCGGGAAGGTGCCCCTCGTACCGCGCCGGCAAGATGTACTGGGCAGCGTCCGCGCGGAGCCTTCGGGCGGCTGCCCGCACGTCGCTGGGGTGGCATCGCCGCAGGATGACATGGGGGGTCCATTCTAGGGTCAAATCACCAGCTTGACCTCTGCGGACACTGACTCGAGCAGTAGGTAGTTGACCAATGCCCCTATTACACAATCTGGGTGTAACATGATCTGGATGCTTGCAGACCCGTACCGTCACCAGGGAGTTCCAAAACTCAGAAGGCTCCCTATCTCGCATACACGCTTGGATGTCGGCCCAGGTGATGACCTCGTGCTGGCACAGACGAACGTGGCCCTCCAGCCCAATGCAGATGCGGCGGCTGCCCTGAATCTGATCCCTCTGTGCTAGTGAGAATGCGGCCGAAGGGTGAGACATGGAGCAGCCGGTGCAGTAGACCCTGTCGTCTGCGCGTGCTGTAGTGAACTTGCAGGATTCTTCGATGCGGTGGCTTTCCCGTTGTTGGATGGCGTGCTGGCACTCTTGGCAGAAGCGGTCTCTCCGCAGCCGACGTTTCACGTCCTTGAGCAGTTTTTTTTGCTGTGTGTAGGTGCTGATATCGTCTTCCTCGAGACACCGAAGGCAAGACATTCTGCTCCCGCGCCCGATGTATTTTTTCGAGCAGAATGTGCATTTGGGATACATGGTGAAGGGATGGTCTCGAAACTCGTAGGCGTCGATGATGCGCCGGAAGCGGTAGGAGACCTGACGGAGGCAGAAGAAAGAGGCCCGATCGTTGAAAAAGTTTCTCAGAATGGACACCAGCAGCTCATCCGGAAGACTGTAGATGCGGCTCTGGCTGGCGTTGTGACGAGCTGCAACGATACAGGGGTCGAGTGGCTCCGATGGTTCTGCCTCCGAGCTTTGTGTTTGTTCCGATGTGTTCTCGCTTGGAGGGTTCTGTGTCTCTGGGTATTGGTTGGAGTCTCCGTGATTCTGAGGAGGAGATGCCTCAGCTGGGGTGTCGAGATTCAGAGGACGAAATAGAAGTGACTTGGTTGGGGTGCCGAAAGGAAAGAGAGATGCCTCAGTTTGGGCGCCGAAATCCCGAGGAGGAGATGCCACAGTTAGGGTGTCGAGATTCAGAGGATGAGATAGAAGTGACTTGGCTGGGGTGTCGAGACTCTGAGGATGAGGTGCCTCAGTTTGGGTAGCCTTGTCGGACGTAGAGCAACCATCATTAGACTCGTCTGGGGCGTCCCGTTCTGTGGTCGAGTCTGAGGGTGTCTCTTTTGCTGTCTGTCCATCGCTGGACCATGCACGGGTACACAGCCTGAAGAGATGAATGAGCAGGCCTGTGAGCTCAACGAGCCAGTGACGGATGGTGTCCATTGTGTTTGATGGCGACGGTCTGCTTTGAACTGAGGAATAAAGAAAGAGAGATGGTGGGTATTGATCAAAGGGGTCGTAGCCTGATTTATACTACCTGACTCGAAGAACATGGGGCCATAGAGTTTGATACCATGTATTCTTGATTGTATATTCCAACTCTGGTTGAATGCATCGACCCTAGAGGATATATGGTTCATGCCCACGGATAAACATTTCTTGGTGGTGAGTCACCCGCGCTTCTATAGTAGGCAGCCGAGTGTTGGATGTCCCAAGTCCATTTTATGATTCCTTATTGTCAACTACATTTATCCTACTCACCACGCACAACCCGAAGCGGCCAGCTCATCAAGTCCTCCCACGGTGACCCCCTCACCCTATCAACCACAGCATCCATCAACGACCGCGGCCACCCCTCAAACACCCAGTACCTCGGCTCCCCCCAGCACAGGAGCACATCGTAGTGCGCCAAGACCACCAGGGCCAGCGGGTGCGCCGCGCCCGCGAGGTCCAGAAAGTCCCGCGAGACCAGCATCGGCCACCAGAACAGCGCTCGCAGCTCCGGCTGGGACGCCACGTTCGGACGGCTGCTGACGTAGTCGATGCAGGTCTTCAGCGTGTCGACCGCCAAAGTCAAGATGCTTTGCGTCTTTGCATCGAGCGCGTCGGATGCCGTACGGCGTCTCAGCTCTGGTAGCGATTCTGATATCCCCTGGAGGAGAGTACCCGGCATGTGAGACTGGGAAACTTGGCCAAAGATTTCCTTGAGAAGACCTCTCCTGATATTATCCCCTTCTTCAGAGTGGATGATGGCGCCCATGCCATTGACTAGAGAAAAGATTTCGATGAGGGCTTGGATCGGTGACGCGCAGCCGTGGATGCTGTGGCCCTCGCAGCTGGGGAAGGCGGCGAACTTGCAGACTACTATGAAGATGGTGGTTGCGTAGAGAGCATGGCAGTTTGATGCGTTGACAGAACTCGAGAGGGCTTCCCTGATTCCACGGATTCCTCGATTCTCGTGTTTAGATGCGAGGAGGAGGTACGAGTGTCTCTTGTCAGGGTGGAGGTAGGCCAGATGGTATCCTGAAAAGGCTAGTATCATTCGTAGAAAGTACGGATAAGATAATGCTTCTCGTGGAATGTCTTGTTGGAATGTTGTCGCGACGTTTTCCGCGTACGCCATTGTTCGGTATGCGACCGTGGTGTAGTGGAGCATGAGCTCGGCGTTGGATATCCAGCAGTCGGGCTCGTCTAGGGGATCTGCAAGGGACGAGCCCGAGAAGAAGGAGAGGGGTCCGGGGGAAGCAGAAAGGCTGGGACCAAGTGCTGGGTCGATGAGGAGAGTTGTTGAGTCGCCGTGAGACTCCAAGCTACATGGAACTCTGTGCCTCACACAGGCTGCGCATGGAACCTCCTCGTTGCACTGAACTAGTTAGAAAGGCAAGGTGAGTTATGGTTATTTAACTTGCCTTTACACGTCTCTGTTTGCACCTCACGCAGCCGTTTCGGGACTTTTTGTAACCCGTTCTTGTCGACTTTGTCTTTTCCATGTTGATTTGAGAGAAGACCTGCTTGATGTTGTTCTCGGGTTCGTTCCGAGGCTCGGGGTCAAGGGTTGGTCCTCCCTTTTACGTCGGGGTCGAGAATGATCCCGAGCCCGCTGGGATCCCGAACGCGAACCCGAGGGGAATGCGAGGGCCAATCATGGTGGTTGGAATCCGAGATGGAGGGCAAGGATGACAGTCAGCTGAAGTACCAGGAAGCTGACATCAATCATCCCTGGTTGCAACGGCGGAAAGGTCTTTATCCTGCTCACTCTTGAGATATTTAAAGGACCGCGATGACGACCATGTCGAACAATGCAAAAGAGTTAACATGGTGAATGCCTAAAAGTGAGACGTTGCTTGCAGTCCACAACTCCCTACGGGATATCAGCTTGTCCTGCAAACATGTCGTGTCTGTGGTACTTGAATTAGACAAGTTGATTAAGCTCGAGGATAGATGCTAGCATCCATAGCCTTGACCTCGTCTAAGATAGCCTTCTTAACATGCTCCTCAGCCCACGACATATCCACCGCATTCTCAACCATGGAAACCACCTCACCATCAGTCAGACCACAGATCCTCCTCGCCAACAACATATTATGCGTGATCCAAGCATCATCCATATATGGCGGATCATCACTAGAAATGCACACCTTTATCCCCGCGTCCACCAAGGCTCTCAGCCGAGTGCCGATGCTGCCCAAGTCCTCGCGCCGAAGATATGCCCAAGGACAGATAGTCATGGACACTTGCTGCTTAGAAATCAGCTCTACCAGTTCAGGCTTCTCTGCTGCGTTAAGGCCGTGGTCGATGCGGTCAGCGCCAATGGGGGAGACTACTTGGCGGATGTGCTCGTGGATGTTGTCTTGGCCGACGTCGCAGTGGGCCGTGACTCTGAACCCGTCCCGCTTTGCCATCTGGAATATCTCCTGGAATAGTATCGGCGGTCGATTATGCTCGTTTGAATCAAGACCGATGCCGACTATCATGTCTCTATAGGGAAGGGCGGCATGGTAGTGATCCCTTGCTGAATCTAGGGACAAGTCACGAAGGATACACAATATCCAGGATGATTTGACCTATTCCCGTCAGCTATATCCACGAAATCTCGAATTACTGACATTAAGGTCTCTAGAAGCCTCCTCCTGGGCATCTCGCAAACCACCCATCATGTCATGCCAGGGAATTCCACGCTGGGTATGCGCCTGAGGATCAAAGAACGGCTCGCAGTATCGAACATTCATCGCCGCAGCGCGGCTGAAATAATCCATCGCCAGGTCATAAAAGTCCCTCCTGGTTCTCAGCACGTCGAGGCCAGCATAGTACGCCTGGAAGAACGTGACGGGTATATCGGAAGGCGAGCGGTAGCGATGCAGCTGCGAGCCAGATATGATGGCCTGGTAGGATTCTTTCAAGGCCTCCAGGCTGTTGATCGCGTCTGCGTCCTTGGACATGCGTATCTCTAGGTTGTTTCTCTTTGCTAGCTTCCATCGCAGTTCTGGCGTCAGGGTTCCCTCGATGTGGATGTGCAGTTCTACCTTTGGGATTCGCGATATGAGGGTGTCGTCTGTCGATAGGAGGTCGTCTCGCAGCTTCTGGCGATCGCCTGGCGAGAGTAATCCTGCGCTCATGACGGACTTGTGGTTCATTGATGGTCTTGATACCTGGGTTTGCGGGGTGGCTGGATTTATAGCTGTTGAGTAAGCAGCGGTAGCGGAGACCGGCGGGTCCCGTAGGACGCAGTCTATGAGTTTGCAACATGACATTAACTTGAGAAGAGATAAAGAGGGACACATTGACTGGGGAAGGATTCACCGGACTAAGGGCACTGCAACTGCCTTTCTACCGTTGACAGACCTGATCATGGTTCGTTCGTTCAAGGCGACGCAGGGACTTGGCTCATGCAGGTAGAACTCCGGCTCAAGGCAGGATATTCTTCGTACAGAATACTAGTTATGCTGTTTATAGACAAATTGCTCTTATTTCCTTCTTTAGCAGCAAGTCGCATTAGGATAAAGTCGGAATCCGGACCGACAACCCGACACCACGTCACCGACAGTGAGCGAGGTCTCTATAAGAAGTCACGAACCCTCGAGCTGTTCCCCTCACCGTTTTCTCTCATTTCCACAGTCCATCATCCTCGCGTACATTCAACATGGCACCTCGGAACCTTGTCTGGCGCCAAGTCACCCCCGGAGTGTGGCAGCGCAACATTGATGAGATTGAGGAGTTTTACGCCACCATGGTGGTCCTCTATGAAGCCAGCGGCCGCATGTTCTTCGGTATGACGGGTCACGTATCTCTTACCATTGAGAATACAAAGGACGTGCCTGGGGATGAAGCTGAGCGCAAGGTCGACGATGCCCTGAGAAAGGCGTGGATATCTCTGAGATTTGTTTACCCTACGCTTGCGGCCGAAGTGGTTCAGGACCCCGAGGGCGAATGGACCAAGACGTATCGACAGGTGCAATATGACGCGGAGAGGGATGCATGGCTTGAGAAGACTATGGTTCATATCTCGACTGGCCAGACTGGAAACGAGTGGGCGAATTTAGATCCTCCAGCGCCCAAGGTTCCAACCATGTTTGTTCTTCATCTTCCTGGACCGGATGGCACTATCCGACGGGATCTAGTCTTTAGATCTCCCCACGACATTATCGACGGGATCGGAACCCTCATGATGCTCAACAGCTTCATCGCACATGCGGCAGACGCCTACGAAGAGGGACACTCGTATCAACTCCCAGCCCTTGATGGCTCCGAAGCATCCAATCTGAGCCCGTCGTATAGAATCGCCGCTCAAGTTCCCGACGAGTTGACCCAGTCTCAGAAGCAGCGGATCCAGGATATTGCTGCGCAGAAGGAAGCCGTGGTATCTGACCCGGATATCCAAGTCCTCCATCTTCCCTACAGAAGAGGCGAGGTAGTACCGGGGAGACACCAGCGTCTGGCACTCACCCTATCTCGGGAAGATACACGTCGTCTTCTTGGAGCCTGCAAGACCGCAGGGGCCACACCCACACACGCATTCCACGCTGCTGCCGCCATCGTCATGCGGGATATCCAGGAGCGGCCCTTGGAGACGAAACGCGTCAGATACATCAACTACATTCTACGCAATGAACGGTCCAGCTGCGTCGAGCCGTTCAACACCACTAGTCATGCTGCAGCCGTGTACCACTCCGTATCTGGTCAGAGCCTAGTGGTAGACATGGACTTGCCCGCAGCCGGTGTAGAGACGGACGCTCAAGCACGCAAGACGGAGTATCTCTCTGCACTCAACACCATCAAGGACTTTTATCATGGTGTCAGAGACGACAAGGAGCACTCTGTACTTGCACCGTTCTTATGGCGCCTGGGTATACCCCCTCTGCCCCTATCCCGGCCGCTGCCTGTACCCCCGCCAAAGACTCACCCGTCAGTGTCGATATCGAGCATGGGCCGCACGGATGCAATCGTTGCGCTCAAAACGGGCGTGTTTAGCGCGAGGGATCCGTGGGTCACGGGCGAGGAGCTAGGGAACGGGCTGGGTCTGTTTCTGGGGACGTCTGATGGCGAGTTGTGCTTGAGTGCGGCGTATAATGATGCGTGGCATGACGGGTCTGATGTCGGGGGGTATCTGGAGAGGTGTAGGGACGTTGTGTTTTCTGCGTTTGAGCTTGATTAGGACGACTGGAGACTTGGATGGGATTAGCATGGAACTTATGATAATGCTCTTTCGTCCTCGGATTGCCAACTCCTGGTTTGACCTTGTGGCTGACCCCGGGGCTCTTTCACGCTGGAAATGATTTTCGGTAGCATGCGTATCTTTATGTGATAATTAGTCGTATTTAAGCTGCTAATTTGTCCGCGAGAATCTTTATAGTGAGCCGCAATACGCCGAATTTTAGTTACGGGTTGGTCGGTGCTGCTAGTTCTTCACTGCGACAGCCGGGTTGGATCTCGACGGATAAGACTCCGGAGGCCAAGTTGTCTCGGCATATATACCTTGAGCTAGCACATATCGAACATTTGTCGAGATACTACCTCGTTACAGGCATCTCTAGTCCAGCGAGAGCCCACAAGATGCAATCACCGCTATAATTATATCAGTCATCAGCTCTTGGAGGATCCAGTGGTATATTTGGCAACAAGCACGTCACCATGGCCGGGGATACTTGCCGCAAGGAGATCGGCCTGGAGCCACACCCAAGTTACACAGGTCAAACTCCAGATTAGCTGGAGTCGCCAGACCGAGGGGTGGGTCTTGGTGCGGCCTGGGTTTGGTTCGTGGTGTCGAGACGAATGGCAAAACGCCAAAGCAGATGGGTGTTCAAACGATAAACCCGGCGAGAAGGAGCGTGCGCAAAGGGCAAGGATCTAAAGCACGCTGCAGCTCGTTGTAGAATGGCGGTCAGGGGAGGAATAGGGTAACTGTGGACTCTTCCAGCTTGAAGCTGTTTTTTGGGCGGTCCCGTGCTGTGTGTTGATCAGTTTTGGTTACTTGCTGGCAGTGCCGTATGGCTCCAAGCTACTCGATGCATTGGGTGCGACTATTCTTGCAACTGTGAATCAATTCCAAGTGATTGCCATCATGAGAAAAACAACAAACTTGGACGTCCACCGCAACGACGGACGTCATTACAAACTCGGCCACGAAACAAACAACCTAATCTCCCACCTCTCCTTAATGCCACCGCCAGTTCCCACGAGCCTAGTTTCTCTCGCCTAGATCATGACAGCGGTGACAAGCGCCTCTCGCCTTGGCAGCGGAGACACGCTCAGGGGCAAACCAGGGATTTCCAGGGCACGGAAGAATGGGAAATCTCTGGCGGGATGCGCCGCCAAATTAAAGTCCCAGTCTTGGCCGCGCCCCCCTACGGCAAAGCACCTCAAGACAGAAAGGCTCGGTTTCAACGACCAGGCCGCACCTGAAACAGGTCAGCTAAGAGGGTTCTATCGACAGGGATCCAATCTGTCAAGTCCATTGTTTATTCCCATTGCCGCGCGCTTGGACGAGTCGGAGTGCGTGTCCACCCCTGACAGGTGCCGGGGCTCGTCGCCGAAAACGAGATGGCGGCTCCACGGAGCTGAGACGACAGGGCAAATTCCACCACTCTGAATTCAACACGGGACGGTCAGACGAAACAAGGACAAGATGTTTTTCAGGTCAGGGACAGCGGCAGGGAGAGGCCATCTAGAGTATAAAGAGGTGCTGATGGGAGACGACAGCTTCCAGTCTCTTCAGCTCTGTCATTGCATTCCCAAGTCTCTCACTCTTTTTTTTTCTTGCACCATTCTTTCTCTTCATCCCTTCACTGTGTGAAGCCGGTTCATTCTCTCTTTACCCAACATTCGTTTTCGCTAGTCGAAACATTCATTGAAACAACTTCCTCTCTTTTTAAAAACACAACCGTCATCATGTCCTTCAAGACTGCTGCCACTCTCGTCGGCGCCTTCGCGTCTGTTGCCCTCGGCCACGGCACCGTCACCGGCTTCAGCGTCGACGGCGTCGCCCAGGAGGGCTACAAGCTCGAGTACTACTACAACAAGCAGAACGGGCAGGAGGTTCCCTCCATCGCCGCGTGGTCCGCCGAGAACCTCGACAACGGGTTCGTCGGCCCCGACGCCTACACCACCAGCGACATCAACTGCCACAAGAACGCCGCCCCCGGCGCCACCTCGGCGTCGGTCAAGGCCGGCGGCGAGGTTGAGTTCCAGTGGTCCGACTGGCCCGACTCGCACATCGGCCCCGTCTTCACCTACGTGGCCAAGTGCTCCGGCGACTGCGCCGACGCCGACGTTTCTACCCTCAAGTGGGTAAAGATCGACGAGGGCGGCTACGACACAGCCACCAAGAAGTGGGCTGCCACCGACCTCATCGACAATGACAACAAGTGGGTGACCAAGGTCCCCGAGACTCTCGCCGCCGGCAACTACGTCTTCCGCCACGAGATCATCGCCATGCACGGCGCCGGCGACGTCAACGGCGCCCAGAACTACCCCCAGTGCTTCAACATCAAGATCACCGGCTCCGGCTCCGACAGCCCCGAGGGTGTCCTCGGCACTGCCCTGTACACCCCCGAGGATGCCGGCATCCACTTCTCTCCCTACGGTGAGATCACCAGCTACGAGATCCCCGGACCTGCCCTGTACGGCTCCGGCTCTGGCTCTGGCTCCGGTGCTGGCTCTGGCTCTGGCTCTGCCAGCCCCGTCACTCCCACTCCTGCTCCCATGCCTGGCAACTCCACCGCCACCAACCCCGACCCTGTCGTCCCTGCTCCCACCAGCCTCGTCACCTCTGTTGTCGTCCCTGCTGCCGCCACCTCTGAGGCTGCTGCTCCCATCGCTACCCAGCCCGCCACTGGTGGCGACGACGAGGCTGTCGTCCCTGGCTCTGGCTCCGAGTCTGGCTCCGGTTCTGAGTACGAGTCCGGCTCTGGTTCTGAGGCTGGCTCCGGCTCCGATGCAGGCTCTGGCTCCGAGGCTGGCTCCGGCTCCGAGGCTGGCTCTGGCTCCGGCTCCAGCGACCTCCCCGAGACCTTCACCCTCGAGACCTTCATTGAGTGGCTCCGCGCCAACGCCGGCTCCAAGAAGGCTCGCCGCCACGCTCGCGCTTTCTTCTAAGCTCTGACAGGACTTGTCTAGGCTCAACTTTTTGGGGGTGTGTTTTTGGGGATGTTGGTTTCGAAAGATGGAGATTCAAACTTCGATGTACATGACAATTAGCTGCATCTGTAAATAATAAGACCTACATACAGGAATCATCTTGATAATCTGATTGTGACGTGAACAAGGTGAACCCGGGCTTCATAGTCTGGCAGGGATGGTTGCACACTGGTAAAGGAGTGCAACCTCAGTTCGGTCTTCAAATCTATGCGCCGACGTCTGCCACTACGAGCCGAATCCATAGCCAGCAAGCTCGCCGTCTTCCATACAGGGGGCCACCCATGTGCACATGTAATGACGTACAAGGTTCTTGAGCTGTGTTGATTCTGGCTATAATATCTAACAAGGCAAAACATGTGTACTTTATCGTGGAAGCAAGCAAACGCAAGTAGAATAAAACAAGTTCTTTAACAAGAACGATTAACTTTGAACTTGACGATCCTTAGCCTAGGGTAACCTTGACGTGTGGTTACTGTTAATTAATTATGCGCAATTGATTGAACTCTAATAAATTGCTCGAGATCTACCAAAGTCCCCTGCAGCAGATCTTCATTTTCTTCACAAGGCACGTGCATAGAGTTCAGGACAACATCAATTCGGGCTTCAACTAATTCACTACTTCCATATCTACCATCTCATCTCTCCATCTAAATGTCATCCGTCAGAGGGCTCTCACCCTGGGCAGGACCGAGGTAGGTCTCAAAGAACAGCTTGAGCCTCTCGACGAGGACGCGATCGGCCATGAAGCGCGCAAACTCTGCCGGGTTGGTGGCAGTCGAGTTCCAGAGGTTGGGGTACGCCTCGGACACGACGTCGTGGCGGACCGACCACCGGGTCTCCTGGAACTCGGGGCTGAGGATGAAGTTGTGCAGGAGCTTGGCGCCCTCGGGGTGGGGGGCGTCCTTGAGGATGGCGGCGGTCTGGGGCCACGAGACGTACTTGCCCTCTGTGGGCTGGGAGAAGTGCAGGGTCTCCGTGTCGGCGGTGCGCCCCGAGGCGGCGAAGTAGGCGGCGCCGGTGCTGTTGGCCTGGCCGATGACGATGTTGGGGGTCTGGGTGCCGCGGACCCAGCGGGGGTTCTGCTTGACGAGGCGGTCGAACCAGGACTGGCCGTACTGGCGCATGCTGGTCTGTTCAGCACTGATTTCAAAAGGGTTATATGAGACTTACACAAGGTAGTATGCCCAGAGGACGGCGTCGTCGTCGTTGGGGTAGGTCAGGACGAGCTTGTCCTTGAACTCGGGCCGCAGCCAGTCCTCCCACTCGACGGGGGCCTTGGCGTCGGGCATCTTTTGCGTGTTGATGGCCCCCGACCAGAAGAGGATGTACACGCCGTACCACGCGGCCGTGTCGTCCTTGAAGGCGTGGTCGATCTGGTCGAACCCGTTGGGCGCATAGTTGAGGAGGGCCCCCTCCTGCGCCCACCGGGGGTAGTCGTGCAGCGTCTGGAGAATGACGCTGTCGACCTGCACGGCGTCCTTGGTCCCCGCCGCGAGCTGCTGGTCGAGACGGGTGTCGTGGTACTTGGACAGGTCGACCGTCACGTTGAGGGTGATGCCGGGGAAGCGCTCCTCAAAGAGCTTCTTCAGGGCGTCCTGCTGGGTGGTCTCATCGCCTCCGTGCCAGAGCGTGACGGTGTCCCCCTCTGCGAGGGCGGCCTTGTAGATCTCGTCGAGGCTGCGGGTCTCGTACTCGACGGCGCTGTTGAAGCCGAGGAGCTGGTCGTAGCACGAGACACGGGTCGCCAGAAAGGCGAGTGTGGCGAGTTGGCCGAGCATTTTTGAGTGAGGGGGGATGAATGAATGAATGATGCTGCTTGGGATGAGATGAAAGTTAGAAGCAGGACATCCCCCCTAGATATAGTTCATCCCGACATCAACTCTGTCGGGAATGCTCGATCCCCCTTGGACGTGGCCGACTGTCGATGCCGTGGCTGACTTGACAAATGCCTCATCTCATGCGAGCCACGGAGCTAAAATTCGCCATGGCCGTGAAAAGTCGTGATTGTGATCTGTGCATTGGCCCACATTTGGTGTGATGCGTGGCCGGGTCCCTGACGATCGAGGCATGAAATTTGACAAAATTTTGAATCAGTGGCACGTTTTCCCTTGCCGGACAGCGGCCCCGGCCTTGGCAGATCCAAGGGTGGAGGCACATATCGGCATTGGATGCCAGAAGTTGTCATAACCGCGCGCGACCATATTAATCATCGGCTCGGTCCGCCGGTGGGATGGACAAACATGGCAGCAAGAGGGCATTACACAAGACCCTGTAAGCCGTGACTTGCAATCAACACGCGGCCTTATGCCCGCAGTTTCATGTTTCTGCGGGACGCACTGGGCCTTGCTCTGATTGACCAGGCCTTGTTTAATTGATCTAGCTCTGGATGAATGCTTAGCCGGCCCGGATTGATTAGGACGGTCTTGTTTGGTTGATGGAAACGTGGACTGCCGTGGGAGACAGGGCGCCGTCATAGGCGGATTTTCTTTGCATGTTTCGTGTGAGGTATCACTGTGGCTTTTTTTGCGTGCATGAACGTCTGCCGAGCAATAATGTTGGCTCGGTAGTTGCTGGGTATAACCATGCGCCTGGGATGTCGTTTTCGTCTTGTTTTTTCGCATCGTTTTCGTTTGGCCCACAGGGGATAGATAACGCAACCCAACACAACACGTGCTACAATGGCATCCCCCTTTATTTTTCCTATTTCTCTCTTCTCTTTCTTTTCTCATTCTTTATTTTATCTGCACTTCCTCAGTCCTCACACACTGTTGTTAGTGTACCTACTACCTAGCCAAGGCCAGAGTTCACCCAGATAGAAATTCTCCCATAGAATTGAATACCCTCTTGTCTTAATACATTACTCCAGCGAAATCATCCCGTTTTGCAGCTATTTCCGGTATGCGCTGCGTGTTGACATGTTTGTGGTCATTTAGCCTTTCTGGCACCAGACAGTGATGACCTAATCAGTAGGGCTGATGCGTCAACCCCGACTTGTCTGCCTGGCAGCCTGCAGCCTGGCAGTGCTTCATCATCCCTCTTCGGGCTCCCAGGCCAGCTTCCATCCTCAATCCCGCATCCAGCAGTCATGGACGACCGCCGAGGGTCCATCACCGACGACTGGCAGGAGATCGAGAGCGCCGCCTCGGTCGTATCCCTGGCCACGTCCGATGCTAGTGACGACTCGCTTCTCTGTTCCAGACCCGCCTCCCCCGTATTTCCGCCCCACGATCGTCATGCGACTGCTGCCTCTCCAGCCACTTCTCCAGCCACTGCTGCCATCATCAACCACGATGCGCCACAGTCGTCTCCAGATGATCTGGAAAAGCCCCGATCGCCCAGTGAAGAAACATGCTTGGAAGAAACATGCCCTGACGAACCCATCAACCCGGCCGAGTGCCACAAGGCGTGCCGCGCCGCGATGGAGTCCCTCGAGACCGTCGCCGACCTCGCCCACCAGATCGGCTCCACGAGGGTGTCCACCCTGTCCATGCTGCGCATCACATGCCTCGAGATCTCGATGCAGGCGCAGGAGCTGGAGAAGATGCTCAAGACCTACTCGGAATACTGGACTGCCCAGGGCCAGAACACTGACCCGGATGAGATACCCCTCAGCCCAAACGTGTCCCACTGGGTAGTCGATCTGACGGCGCAGCTTCTGCGGGTGCAGGGCGAGCTGCTGGACCTCAAGCCGGTGTCATCTTCCTCTCTACCTCTAAATCCCAGCTCGATTCCTCTACGCGTGAACAGTACGCTGGGGGCGTGTCTGGAGTCATTGGAGGACTCCCAAGGCACACTTGCCGAGTTTCTGCCAATTCTGAAAGCGCAAGTCCAAATATCCATGTGATCCCCCTAATAGTGCTGACGTCAATACAGAGACTTTGATGAATTCCGCACCAAGTGGATGAACTTCCCCCAGCGAGAAGTCGGCGACATCCAGAGCCAGCCCCGTCGTGAACCCCCTCACCCCGCGGTATCTCGCATCCGCCGCGAGCTGTACGACCTCAAGGACCGCGTCAGCATGCTGGCTATCTTTCTCGCAGACATCGCAACTAGCGAAGAGTCCACGCCCCTGCTCGAAGCCACGTCCCCCGTCGTGCGCTCCCTCGAGGCCATGGTCGAGGCCATATCCACCATCCTCACCAACAACGGCAGCGACTGGATCGCCAACGACCTGGCGTCGCCTCCGAAAAAGACAATCTCGTACGCAGAGTTTCTGACGCTGGATCCGGACGTTCTCCACGACATCACGGGCCATCTGCGGGCGTTCCAGGAGGAACTGGACATTGAGGGTGACAAGGCGTTTCGCGCGTATACGCGGGACATGATTTGCAATCACCAGCTGTACCTGCTGCTTGAGGGGGGGCAGCTGAAGGAGTTGAGTTCTACGATTGAGTTTTTGGAATCTCTCTTGATGAGTGGTTAATGGACTTGTTTGATGTCTAGGGTAGGGACTGTCGATGATATATAAAACATTTCTGGCGATGGTTTCACACTGGGGTTTGCTTGAGGCTAGGATCAACCCCAGATGCTAAACAGGTGCAGCAGTGAACAACGCACCCAGTAATCCAAGCTTTCAAGTTCAATTCAAGCGTAAGCGGTTAAAGCCGGCATTTTTAGTGAACAAGCCAAGTCAAGCCAAAATTTATCTGAATTGCAAGCTTTGTAAGCTAGTAGGGATTTTCTAAGATTTTTTTTATTACTCTTTAATCCGTAGATTTAGGGTAGGAAGAAGGTATAGATATAAGAAGGCGAAAAAATCGGCCCTGCGGCGCCTCTACTGCCCAACTAGGACTAGCGCTTGAACTTTAAGCGGCTCAAGCCAACTCAATCTAGCCTTTGATTAGTCATCCTCAATCTAAGCTAAGCCTAGACGACCCCAAGCCCCCTAAGAGGCCGCTTAGCTTAGATTGTTGGATGCGTTGGCAGAAACTGGGTGTCACGACCCAGGTCTGACAATGCGGTCAGAGCCGGCAGAATGAGGCCACGGATAATTCAGCAGGACATGTGACAACAGGATCGACGGGATCGAGCTTCGCGACACTTCGATCCA
>JABFEP010000242.1:0-47131 GCA_013618265.1 Fusarium albidum
CCGCCTGGCGGTCTGCTCCAACGGGCCTTCCCTTGGAGTTCGAGGCTCTGAAGGATCCTTGCCGTGAGAATTCTACCAACACAAAGGAAGCTGTGATGATTGATGATGATCTCGTCATAAACAGGTACATTGGTTTGGTACCTAGCTAATTGATACTCAAGGCGTTTATTTTTTTAAGCTATTATTAATTCTGATCTTGGTCTTTGTAGGTGAGAAACGCTTCATTGAGATACCATCACGAGCAATATCGATACATTTTGAAGTTTATTTGCTTCAGCCTCACTTGCTGTATTCCCCGCCTCAAGTTTCTATTCTGCTCCCCGAGTTACCAGACATGATCCTTCCCCTTCTCCGGCGGCTTCACCACAGTAGCACTCCAGAAGTGAAGAAGCGATTGGTGGCTCTTATGTTAATTAGCAAGTCACGTGTTTTGTGTTATGGTTTCCAATCGTGAAGGTCCGTCGCGTCTCCTTTCGTTCCTCAAGGCATTCTCCTCCAACAACTCGAGGGGGCGACGAGATGGATGCCGAGTCTGCTAACCCGCAGTTTCTGGCGTGGGTCAAGGAGTGGCTTGACGTCGCTCGCGAACGCAACTCCAAGGGCATCACCACCTACAAAAATGCATACGACTCATTGAAGGCATGCCCTATTGCGTTTGAGCATCCTGCTCAGCTGCAGCAGCTCAAGGGATTTGGCCCCAAGCTTTGCCAACGGCTGGAGGATCAGCTGAGAAAACACTGCGAACAAGCAGGCCTAACAATGCCCTCCCGCCCCAGGTCCAAGAAGGCGACTGCAGCTGGCGGAGATGATGAGGACGAAGGCTCAGGCTCGACAAAACCTGCGAAAAAGGCCCGCAAACCGAAGGCATACGTCCCTGCCTTGCGATCCGGGGCCTTTGCCTTGGTTATTGGTCTTTCGACCCTCGATGAGGACGCATCTGTTGGCATGGCAAAGGCGGATCTGATTGAAGTTGCACAACCGCACTGCGACTCTTCCTTTACAGCTCCAAGCGACCCAACCAAGTTCTACACTGCCTGGAACTCAATGAAAACCTTGCTTCAGAAGGAGCTGGTTTATGAAAGAGGTCGCCCACTACGGAGATACGCTCTAACTGACGAAGGCTGGGATGTCGCGAGGAGAATCAAGGAGACAGATCAGTGGCGAGTCGAAGCTGATAGAAGCGGGAACATGGGACCGGCATCAGCACAGCCCGCCATGTCTAATCCCCAAACAGAACCCAACACAGTCCGACTGAGGTCACCTTCTATCGAGCCGGCCAAGCCCACACGAGCCCCCTCGGAATTCCAACATGTCGTGTCTGATGGCCCGGCGATTCCAGGTGACAGCTCACTCCCCAACTTTACGCCCATACGCCTCCCACCAGGATCCTTCTCCGTACATCTACTCCTCGATGTCCGTGAGGTCAGGGCAAAGACGGACCGCGACTACATGCAGGAGGAGCTATCAAAACTAGGAGTGAAACCAATCATGCGCAGCATGGACCTTGGAGATGCTCAATGGATTGCAAAATGCCACGACCCGAACTTGCTGTCTGCCCAAGGTGCCGAGGGCGACGAAATTGTCTTGGACTGGATCGTCGAGAGAAAGCGTCTGGATGACCTGATCGGCAGTATCAAGGACGGAAGGTTCCACGAGCAGAAGTTCCGTCTAAAACGCTCAGGCGTCAAGAAGGTGATCTACATAATCGAGGAGATCGCCATGGATCCAGCCTCGATCTCGAGGTACGACGAAGCAGTCCGCTCAGCCATCGCCTCGACACAAGTAGTCAATGGCTACTTTGTCAAGAAGACAGCCAAGATGGACGACACTATCAGGTACCTCGCCCGAATGACGGCGATGCTAAAGCGAACATACGAGAGAAAGCCGTTGAGTGTCATCCCCACCCGGGTCGTCACCACCCAGAACTATATACCGTTGCTAGCCCATCTGAGGGAATCAGTTCCATCAGCAGGATGGTACATCACTTACCCGGCCTTTTCGTCATTAGCCTCAAAGTCGGAATCGATGACCCTGGGAGATGTGTTCCTGAAGATGCTCATGACAACAAAGGGCGTTACCGGAGAACGAGCGCTCGAGATACAAAAAAGGTGGAAGACGCCTTACGACTTTGTCAAATCATTCGAGGCCTGCGGGAATGGCGAGCAAGGCCTGAAACGGAAGCGGGACATGGTCTTTGGACAGACAGCTCATCTGGTCGGGCGCAAAAAGTTTACCAAAGCCCTGAGCCAGAAGATTGCAGAAGTATGGGGGGGCGCCTGAGATGCTTAGCTGGAAGAGAGACGAGGGAGGGGAGGGACGAGAGGGAGGACCCATGATGGATACCTATATCTTGAACATTGAAGTAGCTATTGAATAGCTATAGACAGATGCCTACCTACCTATTGAATCCCCCTTTTCAAGGCTTTGCCCCTAGTCCTTGGGCTACAATTCTTTCCACAATCTTCTCGATAAGGGGGAATGCGGCGGCAGCTCCCGGTTCTGACCCAGGAACACCGCCGAGTGACTTTTCTGCGTACTTGGCCATCATGTCAACCTCGACATTGACCGTCTCGCCCTTTGTCTTCTGAGCCACGACAACCCTCTCCTGGGTGTAGGAAATAAGCATCACCTCCCACCAGGCCTCCTCGTCGTTGACCTTTGTGACGGTCAAGCTGGTGCCGTCGATGGCAATGAAGCCCTTGTACACGATGTACCTGAGCATGTCCCTGCGCGCGGGCTGGAAGCGGAAGGTGAGCGCGTTGCCATCCTGCTCCACCGACAGGATCTCCGCGGTGGTGTCGACGTGGCCCTGGACAAAGTGGCCGCCCATCCGGGTGTCGGCGCGGACGGCACGCTCGAGGTTGACCCGGCTGCCCTCAACCAGGCTGCCGAGGTTGGTGATGCGCAGGGTCTCCGGAGCGACGCCGATGGTGAAGGCCTGGGCGGTGAAGGAGGTGACGGTGAGGCAGACGCCGTTCACGGAGATGGAGTCGCCGTCGTGGCAGTCGGAGAGGAGCCCCGAGCCAGAGGGGACGGTGATGGTCAGGGATGTGCCGCCGGTAGAGTCATTGGTGTCGAGCTTGGAGATGACTAGAAGAGACCCGTGAGCTTTTGTTGGATTGGATGATCAATATTAGAGAGAACCAACCTCCCACTTCCTCTACGATTCCAGTAAACATGGTGAATGTTCAATTTGCCTTTGGCTTGGGGATAGGCGATAATATCAAGGGTGGAAATCACATCTAGGTACTATCAAGGGAGTACAAGTCCGATGACAAATGTTCCCCTCCGACGAAGCTACCTACCTACCGTGCTTGCCCCGCGCCGTCCACCCCTCCAAAGCTGTTATCGATAACGGCCCACCCAATTTTTTTCTGTTTCCTACTCTCATCAACGCCAGCACAGCTTCAAAACGGATAACAAAGAGCAGACCCAGACGTTACTTGTGATTTTTTTTATTCAATTTCTCTCGTGGTACTCTTTTTTCTTTACTACATATTACTGGGCCATCTGAGGATCACGCCCAATATCCATTTCTCTGAGCGCTGAGCTGCGGCGCCTTTCGAGGTTCATCATACTGGGTTCATCTTTCATCTCGCAAGCTCCCCGCCCGACACCAAATTACTACTGGAAACCATGGCACCTTCAAGACCCGACAACAAAGCCTCGAAGCCCACTGTGGCAAAACTCATCATCGATGCTCAGACCCAGCTTGAAATCGGGAAACTAGACGAGGCCGCTTCACTTGCGCAGCAGGCTCTTGACGCTACCGGACAAGGCGGCGACTTTGAGCTGAGTGCCGCGAACCTCCTCGGCACCATCTTCATCGAGTCTGGCGATATTGATGAAGCGCGAGCGGCCTTCGAGCGCGCTGTCTTTCTGGATGAGGACGGCACCTCAGATGAGAAGATCGGTGGCGGCGCTGAGAAGTTCCTCCTCCTTGCCCAGCTCAGCGAGGAGGGAGGCCTTGACAGCGTCCAGTGGTTCGAGCGCGGTGCCACCGCCCTCCGAAAGCAGATCCAGGCCCTGAACGAGAACCCGCGGAGAACCTCAGAGCAGCAAACCGCGCTCAACGAGAAGCAGCAGAAGCTCGGTGGAGTCCTCTGCGCCGTCACCGAGGTGTACATGACCGATCTGTCATGGGAGCCCGATGCCGAGTCGCGCTGCGAGGCCCTTATCACCGAGGCCATGCTCATCGCCCCAGCGTCGCCCGAGACTTGGCAAACGGTTGCCAACGTCCGTATCTCCCAGAACCGCGCCAACGAAGCCCAAACAGCTCTGCGAAGGAGTCTGGAGCTGTGGCAGGACCTGCCCCCGGAGCACCCTGGCGTCCCCGAGTTCCCAACCCGGATCGGCCTCGCACGCCTGCTAATCGAGACCGAGCTGGAGGATGAGGCATTGCGCGTGCTGGAACGTCTTGTCACCGACGACGACTCCAGTGTCGAGGCCTGGTACCTCGGCGGCTGGTGTCTGTACATCACGGGCGAGAAGCTCAGGGCCACCGCGGCAAAGGGGAAGAATGACGCCGCCGACGCTGAGGAGGAGTGGAAGGGCGTGTGGAAGACATCCAGGCAGTGGCTCATGCGATGCCTGAAGCTGTACCAGCGGCAAGATTATGAGGATGAGCGACTTGGCGAGCATGCCAAAGAGTTAATGGAGAATATCAACAAGGAGCTCGGCTCCCCGGCTGATGGTGAGGAGGATGAATGGGAGGATGCTACTGATAACGAAGACGAGGATGCCGAGATGCAAGGGTGAATACCCAGTCTAAAAAGAGAGGAGAGTATTGGATGGAATGAATAAACTTGGCATTTTAGACGGCGTTTGGGGAGACATTTGGGCAATGTCTGGAGGATTACCCTCTGGTAAATATAGTGAAAAGTCGAGCGAGTTTAAACCTCGGGTCTATATCACAACATGATGATTGCAGGCTCCTTCATGGCTGCCCTTCTCTTTAAACAGCTAACCCTCTCCTCTCCTTTTTGATCGGTCCGTTGCTACGCACCCCATCATAGTAGGCTAAATCTGCCTTTTTGTCATTTCGTATCCGAGCCCAAAAATAGAAAAAACTCCTGTTAATGCATCCGCACCCGTTGTCCTTCCTCACGTCGCCTCCACCTTTAGTTTCTCCACAGCCTCAACAGGCACATCGTCATCCTCCTCCTCGCCCTTGCCGGCAAGACCCTTCTCCCAGAGCTGCCTGCCCGTCAGACGGGTGGGCTCCTTGACCCTTGCCTTCTTCAGCTCGGCGAGACGGTCGTCCTCCTCGCGCTGCCTCCGCTCCTCCATCTCCTTGAGGAAGCCCTCTCGCCACTTGAGGAACGACTCCGGGGTGACGGCGGTGCCGTGGAACTTCTTGTTCTCCTCGGCCTCCGCGGCCCGTAGGACCTCCTCGTGGGCCCTCGCGACAACCTCCTTCCTGTCCTGGACGAGCTGCTCGGCTGTCTCCTTGAGGGTGGAGACTATCGTGAAGACCATGGCCATGCCGAGGTTTTCCTGGATCGTCTCGTCGAGGCTGGACAGGAGCCTGTCGCGGTCGTCGGGGACGTTGAAGTGCTCGTGGGGCGCCGCGTTGGGAGGCGCCAGGATGTCGAGGTGGGGGGGCTTCTCCGGGTAGTCTTCTGGGTAGCGCACCTGGAGGAGCATCGTGGGGGGTTCTTCATCTTCTTCGTCGAGGATGTCTAGTGCGATGGATACTCGAAACTCGGTCTCGGAGATGTCTGCGAGTTTCGAGGTCAGCAACTGGGACACTTAGATGGGGCCGGGCTTCTGGCACCTGTGATCTCGTCCGGGAAGATGGACACGAGAACCTCCCGCTCTTCAATCTGGTCTTCGCGACCCATGTTGGCTGATTACTGGGAATCAAGGCTTGAATGAAGCTCTCTGGGATGATGGCCCAGGTTCACCCAAGTCCTCATGAGACGTCCCCGGATGGCGGGGTGTGTCGGAAGAGGCTTAGCGCTCTTTTGACCGCCCGGCAGTTTTATGACCAGGAACGAGTCAACTTACAAAAGAAAAATAATTTAGTAAATCAGGGATGATGAATCAATAAAAATACCTAATCTTCCTCAGTTGAAATATCACTTTTCATATCTCGTTACTCGTCTCATCTTCCTAGCCGAATACCTAACCAAGTACGTCCAGTGCAATAAACACTGCCACCTTTTTCGGCGAAGCGTCCTTGCCGCTCCAAGATGCCGTTGGAATCTTGCATTGCAGGTCCCTTGTGAAACAAAAAGCTGGGCGAAATTAACCAATAATAAACGTAAACTCATTGCATATGTCCCCTTTTCGCGCATACCCGCCGGCCCGACCTTACATCTCTCTACCGTCTTGCACAGCCCGATCATTCTTCGTTGCTCAGAAGTAGACGGGCAAAATGGGCTCATTGCCCGTCAACCCTTTGGCCTTGAGTCTCACGGCCCGCCGACCAAGATAGCCGCGGTAGCCGTCTTTGGGGACACACCTCTCCTTGTCCTGCCACACTTGATACCCTACGGCCTCCCAGACCTGGAGCTGGTCAATGAAGTTGTCTCGAGGCTTCACCTTGCGTCTCATCCTGACTTCGGGGAGAATAACATTCAGGCTCTCGCGGCGTTGGCGCATCAGGTATGCTATTGCCACGGACGCCGAGCGGGACATGCCAAGCCGGCAGTGGATTAGAACGTTGGGTTCCTTCTCGTCGGGCGTGGAAGGGGTCGAGTCGAAATCGGGGTCCTGGTCCTCTGATACGAGACAAGGGGACGACTGGAAGGGGGATTGGTGGCCCAGCTGGACGTCGATGAAGTCGCATATGTCCTCCAGAAGGCCGAGGATGTCCATGGTCGAGTTGTCGAGGCAAGGCACGAATAAATGGCATTCTTGGGGGACAATACTCCTGTTCCTGGGGCTGTTCCATTTCGCGTAGCTGTCGTCGAGGAGCGAGACAATTGCCGTAATGTTGTGATGCCTCAGAACATTGCGGTTCATCGAGCTGGCGACGTTGCCCACAAACAGGTTGGGCGCAACCTGGCTGATTGACGGGGGATCCATCCAGTCATCGATATCCATGGCTCTCGTCTTTTTGGTTGCTTTGCTTTGCTTTGACTTGTTCTTCGGTTCAACAAAAGGTGCAATGAGGGTTTGAGGGTTTGATGGTTTGTTCGAATTCCCCCGGGACAACCTCGAGAGCCGGGATCGGGAGGGAATAGGGATTGCTTTTATTTCATGCTGCCTGCAGGCTCCTCACGTGCAGAAAAGTCTTTCTGTGGCAATATGCAGGACTCTCAATGGCGTGTTTTCTGTATCCATTGTGGCACCGGCAATGCCGTTTTCGCGAGGCTTGATGGGCAGCCCTCGACTTGCCTTTGCATGTTCTCGACGAGAGGAGGGAGTACCTTACGAGCAGCGATCTATGCAATGTAACGGGCCAGTGGGCGGGATGCGGGCGATCATCACGGTCCATTGAGATGGGCTTAACATGATCAAAGGTGAACGGAGTGTGGTTATTTAATGAGACGATGATCGACAGAACAGGTGGGACGAGCATTTACTAATATCTTATTTAACTACATAGTTATGCATCTGACAATTCACCAGTGAGCATTGATGGATGACTCGGATAGCGAAACGGGAGCCCCACTAGGCGATAAAGGTGGTTCTTCTTATCTTATCAGCTGCCAAGCGGCAGTTGATCCTTATTGCTCCAAAGAAAAAAAAAGTTGCGAAGCACTCTGCTGGAACTGCGACCATTCATCGACGAGCACCAGACGCAATGGCAATGGCTACGAAAACCAAGACAACCAGCAACAAGCGCAAGTCCGTGCCAGGCGGAAAGGTCAAGTACGAATGCAAGCCTAAGAAGGCAAGATTGGAGAAGGCCAAACTCCGACGAGAAAAGCCTGAAGATGATTCGCAGGATGCCTCAGAGGACTCTGAGGATGGCGGCGTGGAACTGAACGAGGATACTCCAAACAAAACCAAGAAAGCACCCAAGCCTTCAGACGGAAAGGAGTTTGAACGAGGCATGCTCCTTCCATGGTCGCCGGCCGCGCTCCTCTCAATGCTAACCACCCCGTAGGCCAAACCTCGCGCGAGTCCCATGCGAAGCAGAAGCAGCTCGCACAAGAACGCAAGGCCGCAAAGCCTCTCGCCGACGAAGTCCAACGCACGAAGAAGCTTTGGGAGAGACTGCGACGGAAATCGCATGTGCCCAAGGAGGAGCGACAGACCCTAGTTGACGAGCTCTTCACCATCATTACCGGTCGCATCAAAGACTTCGTCCTCAAGCATGACGCGGTGCGGGCTGTTCAGACTGCCATCAAATACGCAACTCCCGAGCAGAGAAAACAGATTGCCAGAGAGCTCACGGGCACATATCCCCAGCTTGCTGAGAGCCGGTATGCCAAGTTCCTCATCGGAAAGCTCCTGGTCCAGAACGATGAGGAGATCCGAGATCTCATCATCCCCGAGTTTTACGGCAGAGTCCGAAAGATGATCAACCACCCCGAAGCATCTTGGATCCTCGACGACGTCTACCGCGGCGTTGCGACAAAGGAGCAGAAGGCGATCGTTCTCCGCGAGTGGTACGGCCCCGAATTTTCTCTACGGGAACTCACCAAGGATTCGAAGCCCACGGCAGATTTGAAGAGCATTCTCGAGGCCGAACCCAGCAAGCGAGGGCCGATCATGAAGAGCCTCGTCGAGATGATCAACACGCTCGTCCAGAAGAAAATGACGGGCTTCACCATGCTTCACGACGCCATGTTCCAGTACTTTTCCAACATTCAACCTGGCACTGAAGAGTTCTCGGAGTTTATCGAGATGGTCAAGGGTGATGAGGGCGGGGATCTGCTCAAGAACATGGCCTTTACTCGCAATGGCGCCAAACTCGCCTGCCTGCTTCTCGCCCATGGTTCATCCAAGGACCGAAAGCAGATCCTCAAGACGTATAAAGACACATTCCTCCTCATGTCGGGCGATCCATTCGCTCATCTCGTCATCTTGACGGCCTACGACGTTCTCGATGACACCAAGCTGACTGCAAAGACCATCTTCCCCGAGATCCTCGGCGAGGGTGAGAGCCTGGCCCAGAACATTGTCGTCGCAGCCAACAACCCCTTTGCCAGGACAACCATCCTGTACCTGTTTGAGGGTTTGGCAAAGTCTCTCTTCCCCCCCAGCCAGTCATTCGAAGTCGAGCTTCTCAGCCAGGTTCACGAGATCCGCAAGACGTCGAGCAAGAAGGACGAGGATACTCGACGCAACGAGCTGATTGCCGCCATGTCCCCGCAACTCATCACTGCCATTGCGGAGGCGCCTTCTGAGCTGACTAGCACTGCATTTGGCTGCCAATTCGTGACGGACGTGCTTCTCTCGGGCGTTGGGGACAAGCAAAAGGCACTGGAGGCGATTGCAGAAGCCGCCAGCGGTGACCCAAGCCAGGAGCCCTCGGAGGATGATATGCAGCCCCAAGTTCACATCTCTCGAACACCGCACGGTGGCCGGATGCTCAAGTCCTTGATCCAGGGCGGCAAGTACGACAAGTCAGCTGGCAAGATCATTCCCGTCGACCCGCCTCTGGAGTTTTCCAACATCCTCTACCCCATCATCAAGGAGCACGTGCTCGGCTGGGCTATTGGCCCCAGCTCTTTCGTCGTTGTCGGCCTCTTGGAGGCGGGCGACTTTAGCGAGGCCAGCACGCTCAAGAAGACGCTGAAGAAGAACAAGAATGCCCTGGAGAAGGCGGCTACCGAGGAGACAGCGGAGCAGAAGGCTGCGCGCGAGGCACAAGAGTCGGCCCCCAAGGGTGCCAAGAAGGGGAGGAAGAACGGTAGCAAGCCTGCGGGCAACGCGGGTAGCAGGCTGTTGCTGGAAAAGCTATAGCGGAGGCTGAAAAGACGGATGCAAGGAAACATGTCGATGTAATAGGCGCATAAATCCAGGGTGTTTGCAACAATGATATCACGGACAAGACTATTTTGCCTCGGAAACATTGCGTCTGATACATGTAATCCCAAGGAGGCCCGCTGGTGGTGAGTTGAACCACGCTGGTTGTTGGACGCAGCATCACCCCTGAGGAATATGAGGAACAGTAACAAGCAGTGCTCTAACATACTAGCCTGTCTGTCGTATGCCTCGTACAGGGTCTACACATGTCATACCCAGCTGTAACCACACCACCAAAGTCGCACAAAAGTCTGCGGTGTTCTCTTCTCCCTATCCGCACTTTCTGTAACCATCGGTCTCCTCCGCATTTTCAGCCGACCTCCCGTATCAGTACGACTCAAAGACACAGGCGATCAGGAACAAGAGTAACCCAAACATTCATCGTCCAGCCTGTACTGCCCTGTCGTGGATGTAGAAGATGGGGGAAATCTGGGGGAAAGGGTTGGGCTTGTTCCACAGAGCCGGTGGCGTGCGTTGTCTGTCATCTGCAAGTGCCTTGGTCCTGTAACAAAGCATACATTTCTCACTCGTGTGCGATCCCTTCTTCTCTATCCTTTGTGTTTGTTCTTTGTGCTGTGGAAAAAAAAAGATAGCGAGAAGGACAAAGAAAGGGACGTGGGCGCTCGGACGGATGTTGGAGTCGATCTGGTTGACTCGGTGTAACTTTGCCTCGGCTTAGCAGCTGGGCTTCAGGTGTAGCCGTTTCATGGTGTTGGCGATGCAAGGGAGTCGGTCGATTTGGAGGATTGTTTTGGTTAGTAGATGCTCGTTAGTCTGGGTTGTTGTTGATGGGCGGAATGGTTAAGAATAGCATCACTCAGTACTCACCCACCTACAACGGAACAAGTCATTATGTAGGTAGGTGGGTAGAGAAGCCCAGGCCCAGGCACTATCAAGCTCGTCAAAGTCTTCTCTAAGATTCAATTCAATTTCTCTTTTTCCCGTTCGTCTCCCTGCTCGCCCAATCCTCTGCGGGCCGAGTTCTCCTCTACGGCCTCACATGACCACACTCCTAAACAGCTGCTCTTCAATTCCCTCAATAGGATTCTCGTCCGGTTTCGTCTCACCCCTTGTCCTCTCTAAAGTTACTCGAGCATCGTCACTTGTGGTGGCTCTCGTCTACCTATCCGCTACTCACTGGCGGGCCGGCACTGCGAGCAGCTGGCAACAAATCCGCCCCCTCCCCCTTTGATCACCCGCGCCGCACCTCCCAGCCTCCAAGGTTTTTTCTCTCCCTTTTTCCTCGCCTTTTTTCTCTTCGTTTACTCTATTTTCGCTGCCTTTCCTTAGGGTCCAAACTCGGCCACAGCATGTATTGATTCCACAGCTGCAGGCAGCAAATTTTCACCTCATCCAAAACCTTCTGTGTTCGCGGCAGCTGCGACTGCCGGCACAAATTTGTCCCCCAACAAATCTGCCAAGCACACAAACTCCAGCGCGTTTTCTCCCGTCGTTTCCCCCTTTCGCTTCCACGCAGGTTGGTTCCCGCTTCGTTCCTTCTTCTTCTTGTTTCCTTTCGGTTTGTCAGGATGAAGGTCCGCCTCGAACGCGGTGCGGCCGACACGGCCTGCTCGTCGGGCAAGCAGTTCTACGATTGCGAATTCGGCGGCTTCAAGTTCACGGGGTGCTGCTCACATGACGCTTGTATCTCTGAAGCTGGTTGCTTAGATGGAGTCTTTGTTGACTGGCCAAGCTCGAGCGAGGATCCGATAAGCACGATCACCTTGACTCGCGACAGCAGCACCTTTCCGGCTCGGACCCGATCAAGGACTAGGACGTCTACCATGAGCAGCGAGGCCGAGGATGAAGACACATCCACCCAGAGCGGTGAGAAGCCATCGAGAACCATGACAGACTCAGGCACTACCCGCACGATCCCAAATCCGAACCGAGTCACGGTCACGAGGCACACTCTCATCATCACCGACAAGGCCCCCGCGGGGACTCCCACTTCCAGCAATATGTCGTCTTCTGTCATCCAGCCATCGTCCCTGCCATCATCTGGAAGCACAGGTTTCGGGTCCCCTGCCCAGACGAGTGCTTCGGACCCCTTTGCTGGGGACAGCGATGATGGATCGCCGTCGACGGGGGCCATTGTCGGGGCAGCTGTTGGCGGCGCCGTCGGCTTGGCTATTCTCATTGTTCTTGTGGTTGCTTTTATGCGGCGCCGAAAGCTAGACAGGGAGGAGTCTGATTCAGTGGATGGACAGCACAGCTCCGAGGAGAAGAACTACTACCAGGGCGTCTCCCGCAACACCACAGGCACTCGAGAGAGCCATGATCCGTTCGCGCCTTTCGGTGGTATGTTGTCCTTGTTTTATCTAGTTACCTGACTACCTTTTGGACTCATGATTCTGACTCTTCGTTCCAGGCCGGGCTGACAGAGCTGACGATCCCCTGCGACCCCCGAGTGGCACCTTTGAAATGGACGGTACGAGTGCGGCTCCGGTCGAGCTGCCGGCAGTCAATTTCAGTCACGCTGGAGAGGAACACCATGCACCGTCTCACCCCTCGGGCACCACCGCACCCTCTCGACATCCCGTGCAGGTTGCAGGCCCCTCGGATCCCCAGGCGAATCTGAACGCCTCAACTACCGAACGTCTCCAGAAGACATACGTCAACCATTGGAACCAGTATCGTGCTCTTGGTCAGGGGGGAGGTTGACGAGGACCAGGAATTTCTCAGACAGAACAGAAAGGATACTTTTCAGACAGGTTGCTTGACGAGCATTTGCGGGCGTTGTGTGTAAAATAATACCCTATCTTCTTGTACGATACGGCCTGGTAATAGGAACTCGAATCGGTTGAAACAGCAGACGACGTGGCGCAGATCTACCCTGCGGGAGCCCTTTCCGTTCCCTTCGTGATAATTGACTGGCTTCTTCCATTGGGTCTAGAGGAATGCAGCAGTCAGCCATCCCGCTGCGGCCCGCGCATCAAAGCGGAGCCTGATGGGCTTCCGGAGACTTTGGCTGTGCGAGTTGTTGAACCTACATCTCCATGTATCTCGTCCAGATCTGACAAATGTCCCGTCGACAGGTTCCAACCATGAGCTTCAGCAGACAACAACGTTTAGGGGCTAGAGACTCTTTTGATGATGGCCCAACGTTGCGGTAGGCTACCTGCGTGCATCCATCCCTTGTCTGGTGAGACGGAGTGAGACGCTGTCTCACTATAGGAGATGGAAACTCCCTCGGCAATTCTACACGCTCAGCCCGCTTCGCTCAGTGTTTCACTCTCTGGCTGTCCAAGGAGAGAGAGTGTGTGTGTGTTGGGCATCTGTCTGTCCCCTCTTGACCCCGCTTGGACATGAGCTCTGCTCTACCAAAGGTGATCAAAAAGCATCCTCGTACATGAGAAGCCTACACGGTATTCGATGCCGCTCTCTCTTTTTGTATAGTTTCACCGCAGGTTGGCTCGTCCTCGACTTTGAGCCTATCACAAAACTGCGATCGAGCACAGCTTGACGCCAAGAAGAGGGGGCGATGGACTATCCAGCCGTTCTGGGTTGGCCAACTAAGACACAGCAGGGCCGTGGCTTCAGCTGAGAATACGTATGCTGCGATGATGCCATGTGAGTTGAAGAGAGATGGCCGGCTGCAGGAAGTACCACGGCAAGTGGAAGCTGCTGTTGTCTATATAAATGGGCTGTGTCTGCCACTGAAAGTCGATCGAATACAGATCCACACACGCACCAACAGCATCCATCAATTTCTACCGCCATGCCCTCTGACGTGAGCACCAGCCAGCAAGACTTCTTGCCCTTAGGCTCCGAGCCGGGCCCATCGCACCAGGAGGACTTTTCCCAGCCGGGGCTCGCCCACGATGCCTCCGTCGCGCCCAAGCGTCTTATCATCTGCTGCGACGGCACGTGGCAGTCGTCCGTGTCTGGGCTCAAGAACATACCCTCCAACGTGACGAGGCTGGCCCGGTCCGTGGCCCGCAGCGGCAGGGACAAGGACGGCAAGGTGTGGCAGCAGGTCGTGCACTACGACGCGGGCATCGGCACCGGGGAGCTGAGCTCGGACGAGCAGGTCCGGCAGGGAGGGTTCGGCATCGGCTTCGTCGGCAACGTCATTGAGGCCTATAACTTCCTCGTCCTCAACTACAACCTCGGGGACGAGGTCTTTTGCTTCGGCTTCTCCCGGGGCGCCTACACGGCCCGCGCGGTCGCGGGGCTCGTCACCGACATTGGAATCGTGTGCCCGAAGGACCTGCAGGACTTCCCGGACCTCTACGCCCTCTACCAGAAGAACCCGGACGGCTTCCACTTCAGAAAGTCAAAGGCATACCGGGAATGGGTCAACGGGGTCCCGGCAAAGGACCAGCCCACCAACGGCAACAGCGGCGGCGGCGGCGGCGGCGGCGGCAAGCCACGCTGGGACAAGGTGCCCCATCACGACGCCCCTGAGGCATCGAGGGTCGTCAAGGTGGTCGGCGTCTTTGATACCGTGGGCAGTCTGGGCATCCCCGACTTGCCCTGGACGAGGTTCAACCTGAAGTTCCTGGAAAAGGTGGTGGGCATAGCCGACCCTGGCTTCCACAACATCTCTCTCAGTCCATGTAACGTCTTTTGAAATCCAACCCTCCCGATAATAGGGGTTTCCAGCTGACCCAAATTAGACATCACACATGCCTTCCACGCATTGGCTCTCGACGAGCACAGAGCCCCGTTCTCGCCCACGCTCTGGCACTCGCCTGTCGACAGCGACCAGAGCCGCTCTGATCCCGGAAAGGACATCGGGCAGCTCTGGGCCGGCTGGAACAAGGCGCACAAGAACCCCAACGCCTCGGAGAAGGAGCTGTCGGACGCCTGGGGGGCCGTCATCGACGGCGAGATGCACGAGCAGCTGCGCGGCAACAGGTCCGAGCTGCTGCAGGTCTGGTTCCCCGGTGTGCACATCAACATTGGAGGAGGTAACGACGACGTCCTCACGGAGAAGAAGGGAGACCTTGAGCGTGGGTTTTCATTATCTGCGGTGTATCGATCAAGGCCAACTCACCATTTCTGTAGAAATCGCACTCGTCTCGTTCGGCTGGATGTGCGAGCAGGTGGCGCCGTATATTCAGTTCTCGGACCAGGGCAGCATGGCCGGCCTGGGCCGTTCGGCCGTCGAGGACCGTCTCAACCTCCTCAAGCCGGTGCTCGACGAGATCAGCAGAGGAGAGAAGAACCACGGCAACGGCCCCATCACCAGCCGCGTCTCGGTCGTCCTGGACCGCACGGGCGTGAAAAAGGCCGACACCAAGAAGATCGCCGAGGAGACCATCAGCGGCTGGGCCACGGGCCCCATCGTCGACAGCTTCACGGGCGCCATGATCGCGGCCGGATCCGTCGACAGGACCCCCGGCAGGTACGACGGCAAGGGCCTCGGCCCGACACACGAGGAGATCCATCCTTCTGTAAGGTACCGCATGAACAAGATCCCGTCCTACAAGCCCAGGGCGCTCAGCGGCTTCACGCGCGCCCAGGACGGAAAGGGGTACGTCTGGAAGAAGGGCAGCGTCAAGATCCCGGAGTGCCTGATCAAACCGGAAGACGGCTTCTCGAGGTACGTTGCCTCGCAGGACCGCGCGGCTGGGGGAAACGCGAGCGACTTTCTCGCCGAGATTGACAAGGCTGTTGGGGCGTAGGAGGGCAAAGGGGGCATCTTGTCATAGTCCAGACTGAATTGCTTTGAGGACAGGCGCTCCTTTACACCCCGATGTGCCCTGTGATGATATGATGATGTTAACATGAACGACGACAATGGGATAGATCATGCCTTTCCAATGACTCTCGCTTCCCATGTGGTCCTTGAAGCACTTGATAGCCTCAGTTGTCTTGAGGTCCTTTTGTCGTAAAATCGATAGTACAAAGAGGTTTGCCAATGTATTCTGTCCAAGTACGGAGTAGTCTATCACGCCCATACTTACGAAGCAATCCGTGTGTAATATGCGATGCCCTTTCCGCTATGCGCCTCGAATGCAAAAAGATGAAAAAAAAAAATAACCAAACCATCCCTAGGGTCGCCAACTACCCGTCCGCCGCACCTTATTTCCCATTTTATCACTTTTGTAACAACCCGGAAGCCAATCTGTAAACTGCGCCGTCATGGTAAAAAAAAATCAATGTCGTCTTCGAGTCCTCCCGCCGGTACCTGATAGAAGTCGGTCACTTGTTCTGGAGCTTAGAGATCTCGTCGAGGAGGTCCTGGAGATCCTCGTCCTTGATCTTGTCGGCCAGCGATGGGATGAGAGTCTTGGCTTCGTCGGCGTTCTCGCAACATAGGGAGCCTACAAAAAGCAACATGAGTTAGGTTTGTTGTATGGGGAGACGAGAAAGACAAAGTGGATGGATATTCCCTACCCAGCTGTGCGCGCTCAAACTTAGCTAGGTCCTTGTGTGCGCTGAGGAGACGCTCCACGGCCTCGACGTTCTCCTTCTGCGTGAACCGAGCGAAATGGTCCAGGTACGTAAGCGTCTGATTCAACATTCTAGAGCACATTATCCGCGTCAGCCCTTGCCCACGCCTGCTCGCCCAACCAAGGTCACGTCAAGGGGGTGGGCTGATTTACTCGGTCTCGTTGACGTTCTTGCGGTCGTTCCGTCGCTTGGCGACCAGGGCGTTCAGGACCAGAGCGGCTTCCGAGAGAGTCAGGGTGTCGACCTCCTGGAACTCGCCGAGGTTCAGGTTCGCCGACGCTTCTTCATTCCCGGGGGGCGGGGGCTTGGGGCGCGAGGTCCGGGCGTGGTTGAGCTTCTTGGGTTTCGGTGCCTGTACGTCTTCCATGGCGGGAGAAAAACTGAAGTTGACGGCGGGAATGTCGCGAACGGCGAACTGGAGATGGGAGTCGAATCTCGATTGCGATGTCGCCGACGAGTCAAAGAAATTTCGTATGCGATGCACGAGCGGCAGGATTTTTTAACCGTGGGGAGTAAATAGCGGTTGGCAATCGAGAGGATCTTGAATGTTGTTGAAGTTTTGAGAGATACCTAGGGTTGGAAGGTTTGGGAGGGAAACCAAACCAACGAGACGAGGCTGATGAAAGGCGGCGGCGGCGGCATGTGGCTCTCTAGAATGCTGACATAAAAAGTCGGAACACCATCTGCGCCAATTATAGAGAAGCAGTGAATTCCTTTTTATGCACGCCACTCGTTTTCCTTGATCAGTGGGGCACACTCTACCTCCATAGGTAGTGAGCAACAAGAACCTCATTCATCATTCATCTTTCAATTATAAAAAGAGACGGCCCCGGCCTTGCCTTACATAGCTACATAGTCGCCGTTGATGTTTCGGGCAATGAGGCCTGGATCTTGGCTACCAAGTTATCACTACGACTGCCATAGTACTCTCTAGTTGAGGAGGATGAGAATGATACGAATCAGATAAGAGACTGTCGAGAAAAAAGGTAAAGGGTTCGTGGGTGTAAGTTAGTTCTTTCGAGTTTCAAATACTTGACCACAGGTGACGTGACCCTAGATAGGTAGGTACCTAGATAAGTACCTAGGGGGAGGTGCATTGCTCCCGTCTCGCCCCAGCTTATTCAGTGGGTGGCCCGCACTAGGTAGAGATGGAGTTGGCCCCTCTATCCTCTATCCGTAGTTACCTCTATCCCCCAAAGAAAGGAGACCATGAGCCTAAAGAGCCCGCATTTTTAACGGACCTCACGAGGATAGCACCGCGACTCAGTAAGATGTGTGTCTTTTGAGGGGTAATAGCTCTCTAACTCTGATCAGATCCATCGCATCCCCAGTGCATGGTCCCCCGCCCATCAAATGGACCAGGAGCCTCATCAAAGGCCAAGTGGAACTTTGTACATTTAATGTGCCGCCCATCAACTCAGACGCCATGTGAGAGAAACCCCCTCTTGAAGCTTAGGTTGATTACGATATTGATATCGATCCTTATGTCGAAAACAGGACTGTCTTTGCTCTCATCGTCATCAACAAGGCCGGCGGCCTCATCTTCAACAAGAACTTCCAACAAGGGCTCCAGGACATCAGCACCAATGACTATCTCGTCCTAGCCGGTACCTTTCACGGGTAATGTCTCCTCTTTCTCTTCCTCCTCTTCTCCTCCACTCGCTCACAGCTCCAGCGTCCACGCAATCACTGCTCGCCTCAACCCGGTAAAGAACCTTCCTGGTGCAACACCACCTGGCAACAGACCAGAGCCCTCCACGGGCATAGAGGTGCTCGAGACGGAGAACTTTCGCATGCAGTGCTTCAACACCCTGACGGGGACAAAGTTTCTGCTCTTCACCGACACCACCCAGGCGAACGTGGATGTCACCATCCGCAGGATCTACGACCTCTACGCCGACTACGTCATGAAGAACCCCTTTTACTCTCTAGAGATGCCCATACGCTGCGACATTTTCGACCGCAAACTGTTATCTTATATTAGGGAGATTAATAACAGATAGACGGGCAGGCAGGCAGGCAGGCAGGCAGGCGTCATCAAGGAGTTAGAGGGAGGGGGCTATGGAGAGTGGAATGTAGTAGACTCAACGGGAACCAGCGGGAGGACGCACGATTTATTTTAATGCCTTGATCTTCTTGTCGTCTAAACCCCCTACCCTTGTCTATTGTACAATTACTGCAATTTCGCAATTTCGACCAGGCTGGATCACCATCTACTATGAAGTATCCATCTTGTCTCCATCGTCTTTCTTGCCGCCCTTGTCTTGGCCCTTCTTGTCACTCGATCCGCTCGCCTGGCCAGAGCCGTCTTCCTCCTTGACAGTATCCAGGGAAGCCTTCTTCGCCGCCTCCTCCTCCTCGCGCGCCGCCTTCTCCTGCCGGGCCTTCTCCTCCTCCATACTCATACGTAGAGCGAGGGCGAGTTCCGGCTCCATCGCAGGGTCGAATCCAAATTCAAACTCCTCGTTGCTGCCGCTTGCCCCTCCTGCTCCGCCGGCACCGCCAGCGTTCTCGCCCAGAAGAATGGGAGTCGCAATCAGCTGGTCGCTCAGGAGCTTGCTGCTAGGAGGGATGACGACCAGGTGGCAACCATCGTTGGTCTTGACAGTGTCGATGAAGAGCTGCAGCTTGTTCTTGGTCGTTTCATCGTCGAGATCGCCAAAAAGGACAAAATCAACCGAGATATTGGCCTTCTTCATCTTCTTCGCGAGCGTGGTGAGCTCCTTCTCGGACTCCTCGACGGGCGAGCAAACAAAGACTATTATCCGTTGACGCTGAGACCGGTTCTGGCGGTGCTTCAGGGCAAGCTGGAGAATGGGTCAGCTCAGAAACAAGACATATCGCGCAAACAAGTGTCGTGCGTACGGTAGCCACCTGAATGCCAGTCTTCAGGTGGGAAGTGCCTCCAATCTTCTTCTTTGTTCGGTGCAAGCCCTCAAGGATCTTGCCCTGCTCAGTCGTGAGAGTCACCAGAACCTCTGGTCCCTTGCCGCCCATGCTCATCAACCCCACAGAAGACTCGGGGTTGCCTTGTGTGATGGTCTGAAATGTGATGTTGACGGCGTCGACTTGTGAATCGAATCGGGTGGGTTGGTAGTCGCCATTTCTGCTGCTCTCGCTGTTGTCAACGACAACCATAACCGCCTCGAGAACCATCGTGTCTATTTTCGCTGGTGTTGTGAAGAAACTTATCGAATGCTGAGGGTCCGGGGGAGGAGATAGGCGAGTGTTGAGGACAGTGATTGTTGTTGGTGTCGAGCTTGGATGGACGGGAGAAGGCTAGAAGTGACCGAAGCTCCCAGTGTCGTAAGGCAGTTCAGCCTGGCGTACCCCAGTAGGTACCAATTGGACCTGCCCAGGCTGCCCCAGCACAGGGGGAAGCGCTTGCGTCAGGAAGTGGCTTACCTAATATCGAGGACCCACTCAGTTTGTTTACTTCCAGAAGAGGTCCACGGTCCACGGTCCATCACAACGCGCCCCAGGGGTATATCGCAACTGACAATCACCACCATTTCGTGTCAAGCAACCCTTCTTCACACAAGACGCACTCCTCTGCATAACCTTTCTTCGGTGAAAATGGCTCCTGTGCGATCAAAAACCCCAGCTACGGATGAGTCCGCCGCATCTCCGAAAAAACACGCAATGGCCGAGATGATTCCTCTGCGGGCGGGTAGCCCTTCAACACCATACCAGCGAAGCCCCATCAGAAAGCGAAGAGGCGCAATCACGCTTCAGCAGAAGCAGGCCATGATTGATAACATGCAACTTGAGAGTACGAAGTCTTCGGGTCGCATCCCAAGAGGCACCGCTGACACAGCCTAGTAACGGAACGCGCTCGACGACTAAGAGCCCAATACAGCTTCATGGCCCAGACCGTCCGTTCACGCGTCGAAATGCGAATAAACAGAATACCCATGTCACTCAGAAATGTCAAGATGGGCGACTTATTCCAGAAGTACCTCGAACAGGAAGAGAAGCGAGCCACGAGATCCGCAGCCCTTGTGAAAGCACAGACAACACGAGCAAGCCCGGCGAAACAGAGGCAGCCCGCGGCGCACGCCGCGAAACCCGCCGGGCGCCCCAAAAAGCGAATGAGGTACGGACGCTTCCGAGCGACTCGATATCGAATGCCACTAACAAGCGTCTTGCAGCAATGCTATTTCAGGAGACAAGGAGAATGAGGTTGAGCAAGAGGAAAATGCCAAGAAGAGGGTCAGAGGTGCACAAACCACAGACGTCGCTCATGTCCGGCCGGCGCAAATCTTGTCGCCAACCTCGTCTAATTCGCGGCTGGCCAACCGATCTCGTCCAGCGTCTCCCATAAAGTCTGGCATTGCACGACCGGCCTCGCCCTTGAAGAACTCAGGGCCTGTTCGCTCAGCTACCGCGACGAGCATGCTCTCCAACATGGTCGAAAAGGCAAAGGCGACGAGGGCTGGAGTTACGAGGAAGGTAACGGCAGCGTCGAGCACAAGCTCCAGTTCTACCAGCACCACCGCTGCAACGAGAACAAGGCGCGCGGCCGCCACAACAGCTTCTCGGGCCGCTGCCTCGCGACCGGCTACGCGCACTGGCCGCCGGGTCAGCGCCAACAGTGAGACCAGCGAGGCGAGCTCCGGGACAGTGATACGGAAGACTGCCGCGTCCAGAGCTGCTCCCGCGAAGAAGGGAGTCATGAGCTCCGTCCGCAAGGCCCCTGCCACAGGGACAACGCGGAAGGCAGCAACAAAAACAAACCCGCCGCCAGCCACAACCAGCAACACAGGACGAGTGCTGCGGAAGCGCGGATAAGAGTCGAGTCGCATGAAGCATGAAATGTGGTCAAATATGGTTTTCCTTTTGGGTATTGGCGTATGGGGTGTAGCGGAACACGGTGTAGCGGGACATGGGTACAGGAAGAGACTTGTGTTGACACAAGCATGGCGAATATCCGGATGAGAAAGTACATGCGAGCATTTGCAACAGCCAGGAGGGACTTGTCAATGATGAATGCCTTGGTAACAGCTTTGGTAATCTATGCACCGCCCTTCTTCTTCTTCTTGTCCTCGACAAGCTCAATGTGATCCTCTGGTATCTCCTTATACTTTTCAATCAGAAACTCCTCAATCTCAGGACTAACATCACCTTGCACCACAATCTCCTCTCCACCACCGGGAAGTTTGGTTACAGAAGACCCCGTCGCGAACTTCTTTCCGAGATCCTTGGCAACCTAGAGATGTTGAGCATATAGTAGCCTCGAGGTGAAGGGTCGTCCCTAGAGGAGCGATTCGCCTGACTTACCTTCTTCAACTCCAAGCCAAATGCCTCAAGGCCAATCACAGCCGTCACAAACTTCTTCTTGTTCCGCTCGATGCGCTTGATGGTGACGACGCTCTTGGCAAGCTGTTCGGCGTGCTTAGCTTCAGCTGCCTCAGCCTTGGCGGCCTTCTTCTGGGCGTCCTTCGCGGCTCGCTTCTGGGCTTCTACGGATAGTGATGCGGTGGCAGCTTCAAGAGCCTCTAGAATTGGGTGTTATCGTGTGGCCAAAGGGAAGCTTTGGTTGGTGGCTCCAACTACTAACCTGCGGACCAGATCCGATCGTACATGACAGGCTCGTTGGCTTGCAGCCATTCCTGGCACTTCTTGACGGTCCCGCCATACTCGCAGTACTACTTGGCGATGATTCAGCTCGAGTTTTCTCGAAAGGGAGTGGTGGGGGAGACGTACCTCCGGGGGCAGGGTGCAAGCTGTAAGAAATCACAATCAAGGTTAGATATTGTACTTTTCTGAACAGGAACGGCGGGGGGGCGAAAAAGTAGCATACCACCGCAGTAGACAACATGACGGCCCTGAGGCTCGCCCTCGGGTTGTTCTGTGTCTGCCATGGCTGTTGTAGCTTGTAGGCGCAGACGCTCGTGATCGATGATAGAGAATCTGTGTTTGGATGGCGAGACGCGTTGCTCGTGCTAGATCAACGACCACCTTCGGCTCATGGCGGGGTAAATTTCATGGAGGGGCTCGCCCTGGCAAGCTTGCGAGGCCGGCACGGGGAGCGGCGGCGGGGCCGTTGGACGGGATTAGGTAAGCCTGGGGCAGCACTAACAATTTTTCCTGTTTCTTGGGTGGGTGACTGAGGCAGAGACTCCGTGGCCTCCACCACTCACTCCAATCCACTCCAATGGTGATTGACTGACTCACTGATGATTGATCACCGAGTATCCAGCCCGAGGTCTCGATGGGTATCACTGCCCGGTCGCGGCCGCGATCGTTGATGGAGCCATAGACTGGGGCGCATTGACTTTATTGCTTTTGGCCCCTCCTTTCTATTCTCTATATTCCAATTGCAGGCATCAATCCTTCACTCGGCGGCTGCTTCTTCTTTCAACGTTTGATCCATCAAACCACGGCCGCCCAAAACGGCCACGTTCATTTCACCGTGAGCAATCCACGTCTAGTTGTGTGCAAGGCCTCGCACGTTTAACGGCAATAGCGTGGTTCGGCGACCGCCCTTTTGGGCCGCCTTTGTTGCATGATTTGTGTCAATCGAGGGCCTCATCGTCCCGTTACGAGCTTCGGTCATGCGTTCGGGCAGTGCTATCACAAAAACCCAATCCACATCCAGATGCAGGCCAAGAGCAGTTAGCCGCCGAGGAAACGCGCAAGATTCACCATTGGCTGCATACATTGAATCATTCGCCCAATCATCTCTCACGGCAATTCGAGTCATCACAGCCTTCGCGCTCGCAACCAACCCAACCCCTGTCGACCGCTGTCACCCCAAAATAGCAGCACAGTATCCGCCCTCTGATTGGACCTCCTCAACTACTAGTCGCTCGATAGCGGGGATAGACCAGCCAAACGACCAGGAGTCGATCCCACCTTTACGCAACCTCTTCTGCGAGTGGGCTACCGCCAGCACAACTCTCACCGGCTCCCGAAGCCTTCTTTGCCAGTCAGCTTCCTCAGCAGGCGCTGGCTCTGCCAGGAGCCCCCACCACCGCCTAGCCTCTTGCCCAGCGGCATGCAACCAGGTCTGGACATGCATCGGCCTAAATCAGACTCGTGGAGACTCGGGAGGCGGCGCTGCAAGTGCGTGCCGCCCAAATCGTCCCAAGGCCCGCCAACGGGTAGCCGCTGCAGCCAGTTCGGGCAATTCTAGGCCAGTCCCTGGTGTCCCTGGTCACTTTAAGACTATGGATGTCCCCGGCCAGCAGCCCGGCCCCCTTCCTCCACATTCTCTTCTTCCGCCTTCCAGCCTCCCATGCTGTGTCAGTTACACACCAGTTGCAGATCTTTGTTGTTATAGAAGCTTCGTTGATCGAAGCAGTCTGTCGTTTTCCTAAACCTTGGAACTTGGACGCTGGTCGTCGACTAACTACTTTCACCACGACTAATACTCTTCCTCTTTCAGTCTTGCGCCTGGCCCTTTGCCTTTCGTCAGATATCGGGAATAACTGACAAGAGATACGCAACATGGCTGATACAAGAACCCGAAACTACGTCCCCCAGGACTCTTCGCTGGCTCGAAGAAACCGGGGGTACCTTAATCCCATAATAGAGGAGGACAGCGACGATGGCGCGACTCAGAAGGCCAACAGCTGCAGGGCGAGGCGCGCAGATACTTCACAGCTCAAGATCGAGGCCTGGTTGTCACCGATGAGCGATCACTTCCCAACTCCAAGGGGAATGCACTATCTCGCCGCTCCCGTCCTCCCATCTTCACCCTCCACCGACTCGGCTGCTGATACCTCACCAACCGCTTCCACCAACCCCTGGAACCGCCACAGCACTGCCACCGAGGCTACAGAGTTCGAGGATCTCTACGATGTCACGGATGATGAGAATGACTTGCCTCCGCGAAAATCTTCGCTCAAGTTGAGGCAGGCCTCGATCAAGCAGCCCACACGGCTTGTCATCCCCACGACCTGCAACAACACTGTGGAGCCTCGGTCCGCCGTGGACGGTCTGAAGAAGACGCTGGCCTCCCCCGTTCCTCTGACTCCTTCTGCCCAGCTCGCCATGTCGCCCTTCCAGATGAGCTTTATGGACCAGCAGCACGCCTTGGAGATTCCCACCATCTCCGCTCCCCCGTCTCTCGACGGCAGCTTGACCTCGGAGCAGCTCGCTGCCATGAGCGCTCCTCCCACCCCCGTCATTGGTAATGAAGAGGTGACCACTGAGGACGCTTGGGCTGGAGTCCAGCTGCAGCCCAGTGCTCTTGCTACGCTCCATGCCCTGTCCAGCGGTGATGAGAGCCCCCATGAGCAGCCCGCTCAGGTTCTTGAGGTTACCGAGATGCGTCAGCAGCCGCTGCGACTCGTCACCAACTTCCAGCCGCAAACCCCCATGAACCACGCCTTCTCCCCGAACCCGCATCGCCAGTCGCTCGCCGACCTTACCAGGCTTGACATCCCTTCTCCGGGTGGTTTCTTCTCGGGTCTGTCTCCCCGAACCCGTAACACATGGCATCTGCCTTCCAAGTCACCCGAAGAGATACCCCCGCCAACTTCCACCACTGCCGAGCAGTTCTACCGATGCCCGTGGAACGCGGATGCTTCCGTTCCTCCAGTTCCCAAGCGCAAGGATACCGCTGAGGACTTCTACCGCAATGTCAAGTTCACTCCGGCCCCCACTGAGCCCATCATCGAGCAGATTGTTGAGGTCCAGGAGGAAGACGACTTCTCCGATGACATGCCAACGGCTCGGCCCGTTTTCGAGCACAACAATGCGGTCGCCACTGCTGAATCCGACAATGCTCCCGCTTCCCCAGAGGTCGAGGACGCCCCCGCTGAGATCGTCGTTGATTACGATCCCGACTATGCTCGCAAGCAGCAGAAGGATGCCCTCTCCCACTTTGACCGCACTGAGCTCTGGCTCATGGCCCAGCGAGCTTATCTCCGCGGCGTCGATGACGAGACAACCAAGGAAGACAGTGGTCTCGATACGATCGTCGAGGATGAGTCTGAGGATGAGAGCACCGAATCCACCCAGGCCGAGCCCAAGACTGAGCAGGCCGTGATCCCCGCCAAGAAGTCGGTTCGCTTCTCCAACCTCGTCTCCGTGTCCGACCAGCCCAAGCGCCTCCCCTCCTTTCTTGCCCGCCAAGAGTCCGCCTATTACCGAGCGTTCCAGGACTACATCGTCCGCACTCAACGCCAGGATGTCTTCGTTCACCAGCTCGCCCGCTTTGAGGCTCTCCAGGCTCAGCGTGTTGCTCTTCGCGACTCGCACCGCAACCAGCTTCTCGGCAAGTACCAGCTCAGCGTCGTCCCCCAATCTGCCAAGAAGCGACTCAGCGCAAACGTCGCTCGTGGCGATGACAACATCATTGACGACCCGGATAAGCTGCGACGAGAGAAGGAAGTTGAGGCCATGAACCAAATGACCGTTGCCGCTTGGCACGTCGCCGCCATGAAGATGCTCAATGGTGGCCGCCTCATCTCTGCTCCCGTGACGAAGCGACTTGCCCGCCTCTCCCGCATGGCTCCTGGCAAGGACGGTGTTGCCAGCGACCGCGCAAGGATCCTCGATCTCGGTGGGCAGGCTACCTGCGACTGGGCGTGGCACTGCGCGCTTCAGTTCCCCAACACCAAGATCTACACGGTCACCACCAAGGCCATCCGACAGATCTCCAACTGCAACATCCGCGGACCGCCCAACCACCGCCAAGTCGCCGTTGATCGGCTCACCCGCCTCCCATTCGCGGACAACCAGTTCGACCTCGTCTCCGCAAGGGAGCTCCACAGTGTACTCAAGTTTGTTGGTGAGAACGGTGAAGACGAGTGGGAGACTTGCCTCAAGGAGTGCATGCGGGTACTCAAGCCCGGTGGCTATCTCGAGTTCTCGATCCTCGATTCGGATATCATCAACGCCGGCCCGGTTGGCCTTGCCAAGAGTGTCGAGTTCGGCTTCGCTCTCAAGACTCTCGGGTATGACCCCAACCCCACCAAGCTCTGGCTCGGCCGCCTGGCTCGGGCAGGCTTTCAGGAAACCCGCCGCGCATGGATGTGCATGCCCATGGGTGCCAAGCGAAAAATGAACAAGGCGCCCACGCCACCCCTGCGTGACAGCACTGTTAGTCAAGATGTCAGGACTTGCCAGCTCGAGGCAATGGTCATGGGCAGCAGCGACAACATCGCAAACGCCTGCAGCATCGTCGGTGGATGGAGCTGGGAGCGATGGCTCCTCCGCTGTGAGATGGAGAAGGTCTCTGGCGAGCTCCGACTCGCGGACACCGTAACAGCCGGTGCCGCTATGGAGGAGGCAGGCAAGTGCCTGGACGGTGTTCCCGCTGTCTTTGAGGAGGGCCGTAACTGCAAGTCCGGCTTCCGGATACTCAACGGCTACACCCGAAAGCCCAGGGCGGGCACCGAGGTTATCCGGATCGCCCTCAGCGAGTGATCGAATTTAGGTTGTTTGTCCTGGACCACCTAGCTGGACTTTTAGTGGAGGATCTCTTTTGTCTACCTGCGCTCGCTCAACCCTTTTCATTTATAGATAGATGATTTACCAGCTCTTTTTTTGGATGGGGATACACAAATGGATGAGGTACGATGGGTGGGATGATGCGTGGATAATACCTTCACGCTTAATGGAGGATTTGGCTGTGGCATACTCGTTCTGGGAGCATATATACCTCTTTGGCGAATGGGGTCCATGTTATGTACTTACAGATACCATTGTAAATAGTGACGTGGTGTGTTCTGACCTCGATTTTGATGGAATACATGTCTTTACTACCTTTGCAACTTTGTCGTGGTTTGGATCTCGCGAGGATGATAGTGAGCCTGGTAAAGCAGGTATATTTCAAGCCACGCAGATAAAATCAGGAAAAATTAAATTAATTATAAAAAACAGATAACTTAGCTCTGTATGTTATAACTAATAAGCCTAGGTATTCTATTGTTTTCTTAGGATTTCAGAGTTCTTTTATCATATATTTAAGAAAGTCTTTACGATTAGCATAGTCTATGTTAGAGGTATTAGTCCTAACCTGCACACTTCGAGAATTAGAGAGAGAAATCAGCCAAACCAAACAACCGGCCAGCATTGATAAGTTAGTTATTTAACCAATAACTAGACTACCTTAGTTTCATTCAACTGAAGCCTCGCTTTATTCTTTAATCTGCAGGCTCGCTTTAATACGCTTGAACTTTAGGGTAGCTCAAATTGGCTATGGCTGCCGATTGGTAATTCCATTCCATTGGTGGTCCCAGGGCAGGTACGTAGACCAAGGTAGACGGGAAACACCGGTGCTGGGGAAAAATGGACCCACAGCGAAGAGCTTCCATCAAAGAGCTCCATCCATCGTCAACGACGCCACCTCAAGGATTGACATAAATCCACACCCCTCGGTACCCGGATCGATTCGCATCTCGCGCACGCTCGATTCGAGAATCCAAAACAACAACAACGAAATGTCAGGAAACAACAACTGGCAGGAAGAGGCGATGCGACGCCTTCGACAGATGCAGCAGGCCCGAGGCGGCGGCTACGGAGGAGGTGGCCCTCAGATGCCCCGAGCAGCCGGCGGCGCTCTCGCTGCTGGCCTCCTGCTTGCCGGCGGTGCCATGTTCCTGTCCAAGTCGCTATTCAACGTTGACGGTGGCCACCGGGCCATCAAATACCAGAGGTTAAGCGGCGTTAGCAAGGAGATCTACAACGAAGGTAAGACGCAGCACTCGGAGGGCCCGGCTATATTTGATGGAAACCTCGACGGGCTGACGCAAGGAACAACGCGATAGGAACACATATCAACATCCCCTGGTTCGAGACTCCCATCGTGTACGACGTCCGAGCGAAGCCGCGCAATGTCGCCTCGTTGACGGGAACCAAAGATCTGCAGATGGTCAACATCACCTGTCGTGTGCTCTCCCGGCCGCAGGTGGATGCTCTGCCCCAGATCTACCGAACACTGGGCACCGACTACGACGAGCGTGTGCTGCCCTCGATCGTCAACGAGGTTCTGAAGAGCGTCGTCGCTCAGTTCAATGCCAGCCAGCTCATCACCCAGCGAGAGATGGTCGCTAGGCTGGTGCGAGAGAACCTCTCCCGACGAGCCGCACGATTCAACATTCTCCTCGACGATGTGTCCCTAACTGTATGTATCGATCGATGCCGTAATCACTGTTGAATTGCGCATGGCTAAAATGGTCAAAACAGCACCTCGCATTCTCCCCCGAGTTCACTGCGGCCGTCGAGTCCAAGCAGGTTGCCCAGCAAGAGGCGCAGCGGGCGGCCTTCATTGTCGACAAGGCACGACAGGAGAAGCAGGCCATGGTTGTCAAGGCGCAGGGTGAGGCCCGCTCCGCCGAGCTCATTGGCGAGGCCATCAAGAAGAACAAAGCCTACGTCGAGCTCAAGAAGATCGAGAACGCCCGCCTGATCGCCGGGCAGCTCCAGGAAGCGGGCTCCAAGAACAGGCTGCTGCTTGACTCGGAGGGTCTCGGCCTCAATGTGTTTGACGATGCCGACAAGAAGTAAGTCGCAGTGAACGGGGGCACATGGATGGAGGGAGAAGGCGTGATATGGAGATATTCTGCCAGGGAGTTTAATGCAAATCTCCACTGTATGTCTACCGGCGACGGGCTGTACAATATGAATTACTAGGGTAGTAAAAGGAAAAGCTACCTATTCTGCTCCATCAACTTCCTTTGGATGTGGCACGTAAGTTTTGATATCTATGGCCGATGATGTATCTCTTCTGTGAAGCTCTCTTGGGACAAGGGATCTCATGTGATCCTTTGAGCATCCTGATGCCAAGAACCAAGATGAAAGGCGAGAGGGACGAAATGACCAGTGAGGCCAATAACACCCTGCCTTTATTTCATGGCAAGAATGAAGAGTCTGCTTGGCCATCATCTCACGATCTCGACGGGAGGGTCCAAGGCATCCATGACTCATCCCCACTTTTCCGGGCACCCCTCCCCGGACCTTTGCCAGCCATGGAACCCCCACCATGGACTGGCACCTCAGTCAGCTACGGCCAACCTTCCTTATTCAACACCAGGGTTGCGAAACTTGAACCTTTCACGACACACTCCCTCTTCTTCCGCACGAAGCTGATTAGTACGAAACCCGAACCGAAGCCTTCTTTAAAACCACGAACCGCCAAAATGTTGATCAAGTGCGTCAAAGATTACCTGTCTGGGAGCTTCCCACGTCATGACCACCAGCTTGCTCCTGAGGACTGAACCCCGGAAAGCTAACCACCGTTTCGTGACGACAGGGTCCGCACGCTGACCGGCAAGGAGATCGAGCTGGATATCGAGATGGACTACAAGGTACTGTGATGCCTGAGCAGCGGCGCGGGCGGTCCATGTTGAACGAAGCGACTGACCGCATGTTTCTTTTTGCTGGACAGGTCTCTCAGATCAAGGAAAAGGTCGAAGAAAAGGAGGGCATTCCGCCCGTCCAGCAGCGCCTCATCCACGGCGGCAAGCAAATGTACGATGGACCAATAAATGCTGTGCTACTACCGGATGGGGAGTTCACCATGACTGACAAAACCTTGTCTCGACCAGGACTGATGACAAGACCGCTGCCGAGTACAACCTGGTCGCAGGCGACACCCTGCACCTGGTCCTAGCCCTCCGAGGAGGACGATAGCTGGCCCCAAGGAGTCATGTGATAATAGCCATTCGAAATCGAACCCGCCACCCCCCTCTCTTCCGTTATTCGATGAAGTGATGCGATGGAAACGAAAAGGCTGCCTTTTACGGGGGCACTGGTGGAGGTAGAAAGAAGCTTTTCCGCAGATGCCTGGCATGCCATGAGATATAACAGGGGGGCATCTGTGTTTTGCAGAGGCCCCAACTTCATCCATAGCCTTGGTGATGTTCTGCCGAAATTCACGCTGCGTTGTGATGCCGCAAGACAAGGAATGCTACTTTCAGGGCTGGAGCGCAATTTTATACCCAAGCAAGCTAGGGGCTTGCTCATATAGTGCATCATCGGGATACGACCAAAGTCGTTGTCATTCGAGATCTTTTGTTCCTAGCTGTCTGTCTATCTGTCCGCTCTCTGTACGCCGTGAGCTCCATGTGCTCGTTAACCGGTTTTCCATTTCTAGCCCGAACCCAGACCTGCCTGACTAGCCATTCCATTCCATTTGTTCTAGCTCGCTCGCTTTATCCGTTCCCTTAAAAAATTAATAATCATCAAACGCAGGCTCCCGTCTCATGCAACCGGGGCGTACCAGTCCCATAGTCAAATCAACGCCATCCGTCCGCGGCTCTCTTGGGAGCCAAAGTAAATGGAAATATGGACTTCTCTCTCTCTCTCTCTCTGTGTGTGTATGTGTGTATTTCAGCCACGCTTCTTCGGCTTCATGAACACATCCACAGCCTTGCGCTTTCGTGACTGCACCGTAGGTCGTGGGGTCAGCATTGGCGGCGAGGAGGACCGACGAGGATCGGCACCGGGGGGAGGAGATGACCGTAGCTGGGGAAGCGTCTGTGATGGCTTGGGGGACTCTGAAGACTGGGAAGGCCCTGCAGTTGCCGTGGCGGAGGGAATCTTTGTAGTTTGAGGCCTGGGATCCTTGCGGCTGTTAGATAGGATGCCAGAGCGCCTGATGCTGCTGCTGATAGGTCTGCCGCCGGTGGGCTTTGAAGAAGAGGTGGCTGAGGCAGGAGGGCCCTGGGCTCTGAGAAGACCGGGTGTTGTTGAGGTAGGTCGCTTCTTGAGAAGTGAGGTGGCGGGTGCCCTGGCGGTGGGCCTGGGAGCAGGCCTGCGAGAGGGTGGCGACGGCGCGGCGTCGTCGAACAAGTCATCGGCGTCGTCGCCCGATTCATAGTCGGAGATCACAGTTGCTCGTGCCTCATACTCCTGCACAGCGGCTGACTCCGAAGCCTTGGAGGGTGCTCGGTAGGATGGCTTCGCGGCTCTGCGATAGTCGTTGACCATGGAAGCAGGAGCCTTGTCGAGCCTTGGGTGCGAGGATGATGCCTTGGTGGGCCGCGACAAGGTGCCGTGGATGCTCGCAATCTCCTTGGTCTCACGGCGGACCTTGCGCATGACGCTCGCTCCAGTGTGAGTCTTTGTGCGACTCCCCTGGGTAAAGGCGAGAGTGCTGCCGCCCGTGTCGCGCTGACCCCATCCTCGCTTCGTCCCGGTCCTCCCCGCACGCGGCAGCAATCTCCTGTTCTCGACGATCTTGCTCGTGTTCTTCTCCTTGTCCTCCTTGAGCCCGGCGATGGCGTTCATGAGGGTTTTCTGGCTCTCCTCGAGGGCGCGGTCGTGGTCCTTCTTGTACTTCTCCCAGACGCGGTACCACTTCTTCGGGTCCGGGGGCTTGTAGGCCGCCTGCTTGTACTCCATCGAGAAGTCCCGCTCGATGATCCTGAGCCAGATCTCGCCCGTCTCGCCCTGGATCTGAGGCGAGTTGAGCTCGATCTGGCGGAGCTGCTGAGCAGTGTCGATCTTGAGGAGGATGTGCCGGACGGCCTCGTAGGGGAGGAAGTCGCCGACGCTTTGGAGCTCCCGGATGTTCTTGAGGCAGGCCAAAGTGGCAAGCTCCATGAGAGATTTGACAGGCATACTTCTAGCGTTTTCGCTGCTGGTTGGGATCGCGATCGAAACTGCTTGCTGGTGGGGCTGTGGGAGGCAAAAGCCCTGAATGTCGATGGCTCGGTCTTTGTGTGTTTATATATGAGGTAGCGGGGGAAGATGTGGACGCGGGTTTCTCTGCTGGCTGAAGAACAAAGAGCTCTCTCTGGATTGGATGCGAAAATGTTTCGTTGTCCCGTTCGAGTAGCGTTAGAGCCGAAGGCGAAGAAGAAGAAAGTGAGGAATGATCAATGAAAGAAGAAGAACGCAAAAGCCTCTCTGCCTGGCTATTGGGACTCTTTGTGGAACAGAGACATGGTGTGGCCTTGGAGGAATTTCTTCGTTGAGAGATGGAGGATTATTCGGAGCTTCGTTCGAGCAGAGAGTTATTGGAGTTGCGTTTGGACATGATGGCCGGACCTATTGATCTATTGAGGCGCAGCTACGTATTGTTGAACCTTTTGTCCATTAATGTTCAGTTGCGCCTGGGGAAGAGTGCCGAGCTTATCCAGATTCGGCTTAGCGGAGACTGAGCGGACACTGGCCGATCACTCTTCTCCACTGTCAGACGGGCTGTCACGGCAAATATGATGGATGGCCCGTGGACACCAGCCTCTGCCCAGTGGCTCATTGGCTCTGGCCTTGCAGGCGTACCATTTCGTCACTGGAGCCTGCCCATTGTCTGGCAGGCCCGTGATAATCTTTCTTCTCCAACATCAAACACCCGCCTCAATTGTATGCTGTATCACTCCGCTCGCTGCCTTGACCTACTCGAGACCTAAGGCTCAACCTGTCCCTCGCTTTTTCTTTGAGACGACGCTTTTCCTCTGGCCCTTCGACTCACCTTTAGCGCTTTTCCCCTGGCTTCGCACGCGCCTGCGCTCACTACCTACACCACCTACCAAACATGGCCGAATCCTTTATCAAGCCTGACCCTGAGGCGTCCGGCTCGCCCTCTCAGGTCGGCGAGGATGACCTGTATGAAGATGCCGGCGACCTTGAATTCTACGACAAGAACGCCCCAAACCGCGCCTCGGACACCCTCTACCTTGCGCGTGTTCCTCGGTACATGTGGGATGCTTGGATGAAGCTTACTGAGCGATTGGGCGACGACGATGAGATCCAACTTGGGACTCTGCGCACATGGAACGAACAGAAGCCCGACGGCGGCGTGGATGTATGCATTTCCCACCCTGATGCTCCGCGCCGCAACCCGTGACACTGACGTTGTTCCAGACCAAGCTTCGAATGCTTCTCGCCCCGAACTGTCCTGAGCACCAGCTGTTGCCTCGCGAATACGACCTCGATGTTCTCGAACCTAATGTCAGCAACCATTTCATCTTCAGCGAGGAGGATCTGCCGGGTTTCAAGACGAAGGTCAAGGCACGACAGAATGCCGCCAACAGTGGAATCCCTGCCTCCGTCCTAAGACAAAGAGCAAGCAACGGCGCTGGCCCGGAGAGACCCAGCTACGACCGCAGGAGCCGATTTCAGCCGTATTACCGAAAGGCTGTTCCCAGTGAGTCCGGACCGTAGACATGTCTTTCGCCGCGGGGACTTTGTGTTGACGGAGTACTGCTACAGAACGGACAAAGATATTTGGCAAGATTCACTATGATGTTCGGGTGGAGCCGCGCGATATTCGAGAAGAGGAAAGGCTGCTTGCTCAGCGCCTGATGGATGCCGAGCAATCCAAGTCCAAGCTCCAGATTATCAGCCGAAACAAGGCCTCATCCATCATCAATCCTGGAAGTGCTGGATCAATCAGCTGGGGAGGCAATTTCATCGTACGTTTGCTTGTTTCCCCTCACCTGCTTTAGCCTCATCTGACTGTTTGCATAGAAAAACACGGCCCCGACAGTCAAGCCCAAAAAGGGAGAAGTCTTCAAGGCTGCTCGTATCCCCGAGAACCAGCTTCTGGATCTCATTTTCGAGTGTTTCCGCCAGTATCAGTATTGGTCGATGAAGGCGCTACGGCAAAAGCTGCAGCAGCCCGATCAGTATCTTCGGCAGGTCCTCGAGAAGATTGCCGTGCTCAACAAGAGTGGTCGATTCGCGAACCACTATTGTCTGAGCGAGGCCTACCGGGACAAGGGTGGTGCAGACGCCCAGGAAGCTGCTGCCGAGCCCATTGACGACGATGACGATGAGGAGATGGAGGATGTTCTGCCTGTATCCTAGTACTGTGGCAGACATTCTGGTCTGGGGGTTGGTAGACGCGGACAAGGACGAAACACGAAAAGGGGTGATATTCTGGTCTGGGGCTAGCCAGACCCGGACAAGGACGAAAAGGGGGGTAGGCTTGATGTGATTTTCCAGGTTTGCTTGTGGGTTTTTTTTTTTTTTTTTTTTTTGAATCAGGGGGGTTTTAGAGCGTGATACCCTTTTTACTGTCATAGATTACTAGATGTAATCAGTCAGCGGCTAGTCAGTCTGGATACCGTGCAGTGACTGTGACTGTGACTGTTGCTTGAGCAGTGAGTGATTCACTCGCATTTTCCATTCCCTAGGCCTTGGCATGGATTTTGAAGCTGGCCGAGCAAGCCTGAAGATGATCCACTTCCTCTCGTCCAGGACCTACCAGGTACCTTAGGGAGTACCTAGGCTTCCCCGCAGTTACAAGGTCCAAGTTGGATGCAAACGCCAAATCGGATGGCTTGATCATCGGGCAGGTGCCAGGTGGTGACTTTTGGGGAGTTTGCTTTAGAAGGAAGGAGCCGGATTATCACCACCACTCTCATCAACCTCGGCGATTCCGGCTTCTTTTCTCCTTACTTTTACCTCTTCCCACAACTCGACTTGACACAAAACAAGACTAGCTACATTCTTTCTCACCTTCCTGATCATGGTGCATCTTGTCTTTGACTTTGACGGCACAATCACGCAGCAAGACACCATTGGCGAACTCGCGCGCTCAGCCATCGAGATCCAGAGAAACACGGGCGGCGATGACCTCCAAGCTTCATGGGACCAAGTAGTGCAGTCCTATATCAGTGACTACCGGCGTTACAAGGACAACCACCCGTCTCTGGAGGATGCGCGAACGTGCGTGGACGACGAGATGCGCTTCCTCTCGGGCATGAAGGACGTCGAGGAGGCGTCGCTGGCGCGGGTCGCAGAGTCGGGCATCTTTGTGGGGCTGGATGCCGAGGCCCTGTCGCAGGCCGGCGGCGACGCGGTCAGAGAGGGCAGGATAAAGATCAGGGAGGGCTTCCCGGAGGTGATGAGCCTGGCTGGGGAGAAGGGGTGGAGGGTGAGCGTCGTGTCGGTCAACTGGTCCCGCGCCTTTATCCGGGGCGCACTCGTCCCGCACGCCCCCGAGGTGATCGCCAACGAGCCGGCCGCCGATGGGTCGATAACGGGCCCCGAGTTTCTTGGCGGGGCGACGAGGAAAAGGATGACGAATGCCTCCGAGAAGCGGGAGGCCCTGGAGCACCTTGCCAGGGAGAAGGACGACGGGAGGGTGGTCTACTTTGGGGACTCGACGACGGACATGGAGTGTCTACTCGGCGGCGGCGTCGTCATCTCTGACAACGGAGAGTCGACCCTGCTGCGTACGCTGCGGAGGGTGGGAGTCTCGGTGCCGCATGTCGGCGAGAAAGAGCCTGGAGCCAAGCTTTCCTGGGCGAGAGACTTTCGGGAGGTTTTGGATAGTGGCTTTTTGACTGACTAAACTAAATGCGTGCAGGTCACTTTATATTGTGTTCAAAGAACATGCGCCGCTGTCAAGGAGTTGAAGAGACTCGAAGCCTTTGTCCCTGCAGACAGAGTTGCCGTCAACGATGCGTTCATTGTTCTTTCTCCCCTTGTTCAAAAGTTCCATTATTGCCGAAGAGGTGAACGTGGGACTCGCGCAAGGAACAAGGCAACTTGATTTACAATATGTTCAAAGAGAGACACTTTATAATGAGCACCAAGAATCCTACAGGCATCACATCACACTCTCTCTGCTGGTCATTCTCTACATGGTCAACTTGCTATCCCAAACTCACCCAAACCCTGCCTCTACAGCCATCCATCCATCCATCACGCAGAGCCAAAGCAATGTGCACATACGCCCGGGCCGTATTCAGCTGCCAGCACGAACGCTGGGGCATACGCGTCAAGCCGTGCAAGCTGGCAGACGACTTCCGCGCCGGGAATGCCGAGCACGGCTGCGCGAGCCGCAAGCCTCATGCCGTGACATCACGGAAGCTGTCGAGAAAGTGCGACAGGTGTATCGGCCTTGATGCAAAGGTTGAAAAGGCTAAGAGCTGCATCGACGAGCTCAGCAAGGCGCTGAGGAAGCTAGAAACCAAGGAGACGGAGGAAATGAAAAAGAAGGAGGACCAAGAGATGACCGACAAGAAGGAGAAGCAGGAAGAGGAAGGAAGAGACTTAGAGACTATCCAAGAAGAGAGCTGAAAGGGACGAGCAGGATGTCTTTTGGGGAGAGATGAAGAATAGATATGAAACCCTGACTATCAAGTTATCCACTACTGGTATACCAACCTCGGAGGACCATGCTGAGACCATCATACAGACACTGCTGCTGCCCTCTGGTGAAGACTCCATTTCCTGGCAGCCAGAATCTGACGCTTCCTCGCGCTCGCACCCGCGTCGTAGTTCTCCTTGACGCCCGAGTCGTCGACGACGGTCTCGAGATCCGCCAGATCGTCCCCCGCCACCCTCCTGGGCCGCTCGTCGCGCCTCGCGGAGAGGTACAAGAAGTCCCAGAGGAAGCCCCGCTCGAGCCGGCGCGGCTTCCCGTCAGCGGTCCAGTACCGCTCCTCGCTGAGCTCCTGCGACAGGTGCCTCCTGAAGTACCTGTCCTGCGTGACCCACCAGGCTCGCCAGACGAAGAGGATCAGGAGCGTCAGCGGGATCGCCGTGGCCCAGTAGTACCAGAAGTTCTCCCCGAAGCGGCTGACCTTGCCGGCCTCGGTCATGTCCTGGCCCCCGTTGCTGTCCTCTCCCTCCTCCTCCTCCGGGCCGAGCCAGTCGAACATGGACATGCCAAAGAGCGTGCCGAGGAACTCGCCGGGGAGGAAGATGGCGGTGATGACGGCTAGGGCCTTCATGGACGAGCTGTCGCGGGAGGATGCCACGGCCATGCGGGCGTTGAGGATGTTGTCTTCCTGAGCCATCTTGCTGTAGATCTGCAGCAATGTGTAAGTTGTGACGAAGAAGAAAAGTCAGAGAGTAAACTTACCATGTCAATCTGTGCACGGCATCTAGCCTCAGACATGCGCCTGTCCGTCTCGAGCCCCATGCAGAGGCGCAGCAGCCCGTCAAGATACTGTCTTATCTCGTGCCAGTGCGGCCCCAGGGAGTCACCGTCGCTGTCTTGGTCGGGCAGCCGGTGCCGGGGCAGCCCAAAATTCCTCGGCGGGAGCACCGGGCTCACCGGGGCCGGGCCTCCCTCGGGGCCGGCGATGATGATGGGGCTGAGCAGGCTGAGGTCCTGGCCGCCGCCAAACTCGAACTGGGGCGAGTTCCCCATGTGCTCGTTGAGCTCGTCGCCGGCGAGGATCAGGACCTTGACGGCGCGCTCCATCCAGCGGATCGTGTCGAGCAGCTTGATGGTGTCCTTGAGGACCTCGTGCGCCCTCTTCATGAGCTTGGTCATGGTCATGGGACCCCAGGCCGTCCTCGCGCCGCCGTCCTTGCCGCTGCTAAAGGTCCGGCTGAGGCGTCTGCCGGAAGGTTCCTGCAGGTCGAAGCCAGAGATGTTGCTCACGTCGTACTCGAGCGAGGCCACGTTTGCGTTGTTCTCGATGACGGCCTCCTCGCACCGCATGAACTGCACCTGGAGCAGCACCACGGGCGTGATCAGAGGGTGCGCCCAGTGCGCCCTGCACGACTCCAGACGGTGGTCGTACTCGTCCAGGTCGTCGAGGTTGTGCCTTCTCGGCTCCCACGACTGCCGAACCAGGATGGTCGCCGTTCGCTCCCGGACGTCGTATGTCATGGAGAGAAAGTCGCAAGGCGTCTTGGGCATCTCGGAGAATGCAAGAATGATGCCTATATCCCTCTTGTCAGTTTCTCGTTCCGTCTTGCTGCCGGAGAAGGATTCCATGAAGGATATCACATATCGCCAACGGTGCCCCTCGGCTCTTTATAAAGAGACCTGGCTGCATAAAAAAAAGGTAGACGCACTCAACTGTGACCTGTCCTTGGACCAAAATCTCGACTCTGTCGTCGTACGGGTCGAGTACTGCAGCGTTGCAGGATGCAGATTCATGGCTGCGAGGTCGTCGACAGTCATGCTGAGGATGTCTCGGCCGCCATCATACATGGTCTTGCGCTTGAAGCAGATCCTGTAGCGAGTTAGTCAGGTGGTTTTTATCATGGATATAATGTAGATTGATCCTTACACCCTGCGAATGCGCCCTTCCATCCCAGCAGATGGGGCCTCGTCGTCTTCTGGTTTGCGGAAATGGCCCTGGAGAAGTCAGTCTAACCATGGGGAATCTCAGAGAACAATATATATGCATACATGGCGGTCAATCAGGAAGCCGTGGTGAAAGGCTAGATCGAAGAGCGCGGTGCCCGATGCGTCATCGCGGGTGAAGTGGTGAGCAATGTGCTCATCATCATCGTCGTCGTCTCCCGCACGGCTTCCGAGAGTAGCAGCAGGCCTAGACTCCTCGGGCCGCTTATACACGACATACTCGTCATACTCAATGTTGGATGGGGTGTCCTCGGCCGTGATCAGGACCTGACCGGAGCAGGCTTCCTGGTCGTAGTTGAACAGGTCCAGGCCATGGTGTACCAGCCCCATTAAGGCGGTTGCGCGCCGCCGCCGGAGACCGACAGCGTAGTCTTGCGGGACTTGAGAAGAACGGCCACCCTCTTGAACGGGGTGGAGAACTCTGGAAACATGGGATTGCCGGGGAAGGACGAGTTTTGATGATGGGATAAAAACTAGTGGACGAGTTTCGGACTCGAGAAGAAGCGGTAGACGTTTTCTTCTTCCTCTTCTTCCTTTCACTTTGATGATACGAAAACGATGATGGAGCGGGCCGGGCCTTGTTTATGAACTGTACGTGTCCTGAGAAGGAAAAAGGCTGGGGGAAGCCAAGAAGCTGGCGATCAGCCCCCAAAGCAGGGGTGCCTGGTTCGCTGATGGACTGCCAGCCACAGCCCATCTATAGTATCTCCGGGCTTCAGCCTTCAAGGATGATCGGGCGCTGCACGACGGCGTCATCGGACCTCTTGGGCAGGCGGCAGGCGGTAGACTGCGACCTCCGCCTCGTTGGGCGCGCTCGCGAGTGCTCATGTGAGGCATCCTTCGGATTGAAATTGAACTGCGGATGCGGGGACCCCCCGTTCACCGGCCGGGGTTCGGGCGAATGACAAGGACGCGAGAAACGCCGTGTTCACGGGTTCGGAGGCGTCGGACCCGCCCGGAGCGGGATAACAAGTAATTTAAGCCTCAAGGGGCCAAGGCAGCAGCGGGGTGGCGGTGGCTTAGGTCCGGAAGGAGTTCGTTGCTTTTGTGGTTTTTGAGGGCGAGGTTGCAGCGAACAACTTCGCTTCTAGAAAAGTGTGGGGACCGCAGCGGTTGGGAAATCAATCATGTGATAGACGTGACATGGGGGGGAACAACTTCAGAAGGCACGGAAGGCTGCGTCCTGCCTCTTTGGGCTGATATCGGGTCGCTTTGCTGAGGTGGAGCTGAGATCTGGAACTCCAGACTCCGGGTCGTTATCGGAGATGCATCACGTGTGGCCGACTAGGGCCCTGGACCCCCTGGACCCCCTGGGTCTCCTTGTTTGATGAATCTCTAGTTAGGTATAGGTACTCGTAGTCGTGACTCGATAAAGGTGATTGATTATGGATCGGGATTCCATCTTGATGCCCAAAGGACCAGACCAGGAACATTTCGATTTCGCGCAAATGCGGCAATAAGCGCGGGGGCTCGTTTTGGACCGGGGTAGTTTAGTAGTTAGTCCTCTCCTCGTGCTTTGACTTCAGTTATCCACGAGCGCGGATGCAATGGATAGTAGAGCCCGCGGAATACATCGAGCCTGCACTATTTTCCCCAGATACTAGGTACCTTAGGTCACCCCTGTCGTAAACTTATGCCTAGCAGGTTTCTCCGTCGAGGTCTCTTCGCCGTATGAGCTTTCGTAACCCCGGCAGGTGAAGAAGGCCTTGGTGGTTATGCAGGCGTTGCTCCTCACCTTGAACGCGGCCTTTTTTGGGAACTGTTAGACTCGAGAGTCATACTGGAATCGCCTCGGAGCGCTACAGTACGTGCGCTACGACGAGGTCCTTGAGACATTGCTTGAACGTCATCCACCACCAACTCGGGGTGCCCTTACTTTTGCATTGGCCTCACGGCATATATAGCTTCACAGTTAACTTAGTTAGGGCGAGTAACGGCTCTACAGCGCGGCAGGTCGATCGCAGCGCTTGGGATCGAGAGGCTCCTATTATACATCAGGTTTCACATGTTGGTACACCAGTCATCTATCTACTGCTTCCTTCCTAAAGACCTAGTGGGCACATATCGTAAGACTCCTCGAGTCGGACTTCACCGCAAAGCCTCAATTATACCTGGAATATGTGTCATGTGGGTCTCTAGACGACCACGAGGATATATCATACAGCGAGACCTTGACGATCGTCCGTCAATGTTTGTCGGCTTTGGCATACCTCCATGAGATGCTAATCGCGCACCGAGACATCAAGTCGGCCAATATCCTTATCGAGTGTCAATTTGAAGACGACATACTACGTCAAGTTGGGGGACTTTAGACTATCGCGGGATAGTTCCGAGTTGATGACTATCTGGAGAACTCAGTTGTATCTTGCGCCTTAGATCTATTCAGAGCTGCAACGCCATGTCAACAAGGAAGAGATACAGGGTTATACCGCGGCTGTCGATATCTGGCCTCTCGGTGTGGTGGCGTCCGAGCTGATCTGTGGTCTGCCGCGATATAGGGACCGGTATAAGAATAACGGGGCGACCTGGTGCGAAAAGATTATCAAGGAGTTCCAAAGAAACGTCCTGAAACGGTCGACCATGCTAGGACAATTCCCGAAGAACTGCATGGTGATTCTATTGCCAGAGTCACGGTTCTCTGCTAGCGGCTGCTGCAACTTGCTGGAGGATCTGCCCGAGGAAGGATCCTTTCACACATCGACACGAGCTTCATCTCATGAAGAAGAGGACCAGACAACACCCAATGCAGAATTATGACGCTGAGGAATGTTGGATCATCATTGGCACCTTCAGGAGAGCGGATATCCTACTGCTAAAGGGGGCGACCTGGTTGCGTTGATGATACAGAAGGAGCTCGAGCAGGCAGCATTTTTGCTTCAAGCCATGGGCCAGGGCTCCTAGACAGGGCAGGCAGGTCTGCAGACCTTGACGAGTTTCGGTCGTCTTCAACTTTGAAGTAACACTGGGTCAAGTGTCAATGGCGTAAAGAGGGTGGCTTCGTTGCCTCCCAGTGCGTACGTGCATTTACTCGAGATGCCGCCATGATCTCAATGACGAGACCCGAGGTAATGACAATTGTCCCTCTCCTTTATTTTGTTGGTCGAAATCCGCGGATTTCTTATCATGGCAATCCCCACAATAGTATACTTGGTGCATCGGAGCTGCGGGATGCTCGCAGTGCAATGCTTCATGTTGCCAGTTGGGCGGTGGTGTGTAAGTTGAAGACACCTGGAGGGCTGGCCTCTGAAGTATAGACCGCTTAAGTGAGGCTTTCAAGCGACTCGGTGCCGCCAAAACGTTCTTTACTAACGTCAAGGCTATAACCGGCTTGCACTACATACCCGGTTATCGGTCCTGGATCCCACGGATATAGCCGTAGGACCTGTGACAGCCAAAAGAGCAAAACCCCAGGTGCGAACTGGGGCTTGAGCAGGGCCGTTTTTGGATTTGCTTCAACAAAGACGGCCGTCTTTGTTCATGTGATCTTTATCACAATGCCATTTGCCCCTGCGCCATGACGGGATATTTCCCCTTGTCTGGGGGGCCAACTTTAGCGGCAGACGGGTGAGACAATGGATGCAAACGCCTTGAAGAAACATGGCTGGATGCGGCAGGGCGGCAGTTGCAGATGCACAGAGAGGTAGGTGCCTAGCAGTAATTACTACCTACCGAGATTGAAGGGCAAGGACGGATGGGAGTTCCGACGGGCAATTGATAGGTAGAATTGGATAAAACGGACTCAGACGCGGGCTTGCGCAGGTACAATCCGCCAAGCCACGCCGTGCCTTCCCCCTGGATGGGTCGTCAATAAAGTGGAAGCCACCTTTAATTCAACCCTTTTTTTTCCCCCCTCTCCAACATCGTCACAAACCCCCCTCCCTGGTGTAAGGACGACGTAATATCATCGCCCTCGCAGAGAAGTTCCTGTTTCCTGTGAACCCTGCAAGACGTGGCACCAAAACTCGAGACCTGATGGACCCTGCAGACAGTTTGCGTTTGCCCACAATGTCTCAATTCCCGCCCTCCCACGGTGCAGCGTTGGAGGGACAAAGCCTGACGGTTCCAGACACCAAGCGCATTCCTTGACGGTGGCAGAGGCATGCCAATCCCACGTTTTGGGCTTTGTGGCGCTCGATAAACTCGGTCGGGTCACCCTCAGATCTCCCTCAGCTCTCCTCATCGGGGGGGCAAATGGATATCATGGCGCCCTCAAACCGAGAACGGGCTCCTCGGGGACCCTTCGAACCCCCTCCCCCCTCCAGGTGATGGAGGCGGGTGGTCCCCTTTCCGTAACCCGCAAGCAAGATTTGTCGACATCCCGCGCGTCCAGGATGGCCGTCTCATTTGATCTATTAGCTCCTTTAAGGGCTCTGCTAGCCGTCGCTTGGCCCGCCCCGATCTGGAGTCCAGTCTCTCTTCAAGTCTGCCTTGGTCCCATGTCTTGCACCCTGCCTCTTGTTTTCCGCGAGTTGGCTTGGTTTCTAAGCGATGCCGAATCCATCTTTGCTGTAATACTACTCGTGTCGTCTGTGGTTCTTCTTCCTGTTCCATTCTCCAGAGTGGTGGTACGTTGCCTTCCGGATTCATCAAGTTGGTTGCCTCCTCCTCGCCAGCCCGGCCTCAGCATCTGCCTTTCCCACCCTCGACGTGGCAAGACTGGAAGGCCAAGGCTCTCTGCAGTTTACCACAAGGACTGGGTGCTGTTTCTGGGCCTTGGTCAACGTATTCATAAGAAGCCTTTCGTCGCTCACTGACTGGCCTGGGCCGATTTTCCCGACTCGACTCACCCAAATCTCACTGATCAGCATCATCAGCCTCTCTCTACTCGCATTTGGTTACACTTTCAAAAGGTATCTGATCTGCTCTTATCGGTTACTCTCCGAGGATCGAATCCGAAATGTTGAAGCGACTCATCGTGGCCGCACCGCTGCTGCCGTGGGTGGTTCTTGCGGCTCCCGGCCTGGACGCAAGGCATCAGCATCTCCATGGCCAAAGGCACGAAAAGCCATATAGACGTGATGAATTCACCTTGGAGAAAGGCTCAGATGAGCCTGTACAAGATGAACCAGCCCACCCCGAGGAGTTCATCCACCCCAAGGCGCCCTTTGTCCCAACGATACCAGAGCATGTTGAAGTTCAAGATTCTGGGTACATTGACGATGAATTCGACTACTCCGAGACCGATTTGTTCGGTGACGACTCTCCAGAGGGGACGGAGGCCCCTGATGCGAAGGATGCTGACCTCGAATACCTTGACGACGTTGACAAGTCCGACGGCAACTCAACCCTGCTGGAATCCCGGGCAGTCGGAAAACGAAACATTCTCTATTTCACAAACTGGTAAGACGGCCAGGTTCCGTTTCTATTCTCAATGTCATATGCTGATGCCCAGTTCCAGGGGCATCTACGGTGCCGACTTTCAACCCGCACAGATCCCCGCCAACGACATCACCCACGTTCTCTACTCTTTCTTGGATATTGGCCAGGACGGGACGGTGTAGGTCTTTAGTCTCTCTTTTACTTGCATGGTTCTTTGCTGACCTTGTGGCCAAGGAAAACCGGAGATTCCTGGGCCGATACTGACAAGCGCTACCCGGGGGATTCCTGGAACGACGTGGGTAACAACGTCTACGGCTGCGTCAAGCAGCTCTACCTGCTCAAGAAGAAGCACAGAAACCTCAAAGTCCTCATGAGTATTGGCGGGTGGACGTGGAGCTACAAGTTCGTCGCCCCGGCCAGCACCGACGTTGGCCGGAAGAAGCTTGCCTCGAGCGCCGTCAAGCTCCTCGCCGACTGGGGCTTCGACGGGATCGACGTCGATTGGGAGTACCCCGCCAACGCGCAGGAGGCACAGAATTACGTGCTCCTGCTAAAGGAGATCCGCCTCGCGCTCGATAGGTTTTCGACGACCAACAGGCTCAACTACCGGTTCATCCTGACGGTCGCCACGTCGGCCGGCCCGAGCCACTACAACATAATGAAGCTGAAGGACATGGACGCGTACCTCGACTCCTGGCACCTCATGGCTTACGACTACGCCGGCGGCTGGGACACGACGACGGGCCACCAGGCCAACATGTACCTGTCCACCCAGAACCCGCTGGCGACCAAGTTCAGCACACACAAGGCGGTCAGCGACTACATGGCTGCTGGGATCGCCCCCGGCAAGATCCTCGTCGGCATGGCCCTTTACGGTCGGTCGTTTGCAAACACCGACGGCCCCGGGAAGTCGTACCAGGGCCTGGGCGGCGGCACCCTTGAGGCTGGCATCTATGTGCTCAGGGATCTGCCACGCCCTGGTGCCAAGGCCTACACGGACAAGAACCTGATGACGACAATCACCTACGACAGGGCAAAGCGAGAGCTTGTGACGCTCGACAATGCCGACTCGGGAAAGCTCAAGGCTGGTTACATCAACCAGAGGGGCCTTGGAGGCGCGTTCTACTGGGAGGCGAGCGGTGACAAGACGGGCTCGAGGAGCACTGTGAGAGCCGTCAAGACGAGCATGGGGGCGGTGGAGATGGTCCAAAATAACCTCAGATATCCGACGAGCGTTTACGACAACCTCCGAGCTGGTATGCCCTGAACGGTGTTGCTTCTGTGTTTATCATTGCATGATGGGAGTTGTTTTCTTTTGCACGGTTGGGGCGTGTGGATCTTTCTGCCATTTATTTCTTTCCTTTGTGAGCTATAATTACCCCCTTAGATCTTCCCTCGTATTACTATGAAAGTGACTTGCCCCTAAAAGAGTAGAAATTAGCTCGATAAGGGGAGCGTTGGACATGAATCCGGCTCTCTCATTTTGCTCCCTGCTTAATGTGAAGAGTCCTCGGTCGTGAAGTGGTTTACCAGAAGGCGCCAGGCACATGGTCATGCAAGTTGAGCGACTACTTGAATAAGAGCTGCCTTATTCTTAGGTATTTATAGTACGTCTTTTAGAGCAGCTTTATAATATCTCTAATAGGTATAGTTATTGGTATTCACTTAATGAGGCGGGATGGCAGGTGTCAAGTCTCGGATCTTCTGTAACTGCACTGCGGAACGAATCAACCCCCCGTTGCGCTGAATTGAATTAAAAGGTCCAGGTTGCTCAGGATCAAAGCTTCGCCCGAGTATGTGTTGAAGGGAGATATAACTGGAATGAAAAGTTTTAACGACTCGAAGTCTTCCAGGAGCCACGGGCCGACCCGATACCTGACAAGAAATAGCCTTTCTTGCTGCATTGCAAGAAATACTCAGACATGATGTCTCCTAAAGGTTATTTGTTTGCCTCTCAGTCATCGCACAGCCGCTCAATGAATCACAACTTACAGTTCACCACGGTATAAATTGTCTCCTCGTCTTCTTTCATCCCTTATTCCTCCGTCATTCCTCCCTCATCGTCCCCCATCATCCCTTATACCCCATTATCCTCATCCCCTAACCCCCATCCCTTATTTATAGACAATGCAGTTCACACGCGCGCACCCCGTCGACGCCTGGCGTCCCCATGATATGACTCAGTCCGAGTTCACTGCTGCCCTGGATGAGGCATGCCGTAACTATTACGGACACGACGGCCTCGTCTGCCTCAAGCCCTACGATAAAATGAGAATGCTTGGCTTCTATTACGAGCAGGATCGGGCCACGGGCCTAGCTATCGGGAACCAGGCTGCCCGTGTTGTCGACCTTTTTGGCCGGTCATACAACTACGACACTGAAACCTTGGAGCTCACTATCGGAGACCCGAACCCGGGACAGACCCTAGCAGCCGCGCTTCACCGGATGCTCGACGATCTCGGGGAGCGTGACCTCGCAGTCAACTACTACATCGGCCACGGGAGAGGGACCCGATGCCCCCCAGACTCCTTTGACCATCTCTCCCTCCTGACCACGGCGAACGGCCCAAGTCAGTCACTCGATTTCACACAGATCCGGAGCCACATCATCGACAATTGCCCGGCCGACGTCCTAATTCTCCTGGACTGCTGCGGTGCTGCTGCTGGGGATGCCATCGGACATGGCAAGGAGCTGATCGCCGCGTCTGCCTTTGACCAGCCAACCTCCTGCACTGGCCCGACCAGCTTCACTTCTGCCCTCGTCCAGCAGCTGCAGCACGCCGTCGATCATCAAAGAATCCTGTCCACGGCGCAGCTCTACAGCCGCATGGCAACCAAGCACATGGCCAGAGCGCCCGAACTCGATGCCATGCCATACTTCCTCCAGAACAACTCCGGGGAGGGTCGAATGCCCATCGTGTTGACGCCCAACATGGATTATCACGACAGCTGGACCCTTGATGCACTTCCTCGTCTCTGCTCGCAGCCAGCCAACGTCGTCCTCCACGCCCGTCTCCGGGATGCCACCCACGAGACCCTGAGCCAGATCAAGACCTGGCTTTTTCATGACCGGCCTTATTTCATGCAGCGAGTCGAGATCAAGTCCGCGTTTCCATCCGGCTCTGGCTCCATGGTCCTCACGCTGCTGGCAACAATAGACACGTGGTATACATTCCCGGACCACCCGGCCGTCTCGTTCGGCGGCTTCGAGCGCAACCAACACGTGCCGGTTCAGGAGCCAGCTCCGTCGAGGGATCCGCCCAAGTCAGCAAGGGTCCTTTTCGCAAACAGCCGCAGTGTCTCCCTGTTCGGGAGAATCTAGAGGAATTCATCACGGATTAGGGGTAAATTAGAGTATACAGTACTTAAATAAGGTAAATAGGAGAACTTAGGTATACTAAGTCTTGAACAGCTTTAGAGTATCTCTAATATCTATTAGAAGTACCTTGTGATAATGAAACCCAACACTCGTAAGGGTGTGTTTGTTAGAAAAAGAGATCATGCCCCCCCCCCCCCCCCC